>WSFP011427126.1:0-22148 GCA_009831015.1 Picea engelmannii
TTGTAAACATGCACCAACCTGATAAAGAATGAACCTTCATTCAATCCATTGTATATATAAATATTATCCACCAAGACACCTTAATATTCACCACAACTTCTAGTTTATATAGTATATCAATAGGTATAGGATTTGAACCATTGTGTCTTTTTAGATGAACCATTGCACCCTTTCATTTATTTAACAACTATGTTATTTTAATATATTTTTTTTCTTTGGGTGAACTTGGTTCTTATTTCAATCTCTTTTAATTAAGAATAATATTCTTAATTGACATTGTTTTCTAGGCCAACCCACAGTTATGACAACCTATACTTTCTGAATTCAAATTATGCAAATAGGCACTTCCTTCAATCCACTTTCCTTTGTGACTGTAGGCTTGAGACCGCATGCTTATCCATTCTAAGCATTGTTCTGTTAGCGCTTTATCTTTCCTCCCTTATTCTTCTACATGGGACTATATTCAAATGTCAGAGGGATTATCTAGGTCCTTTGCGCTCTTTATAGCTTCTTTACCTTATCACACGACCAATGCTTAAACCAAGTCCTCCAATACTTCGACCTTCAGGATTTCGACCTTTGCAATTCTTGTATTCTTCCGGAGTTTGACCTACCGAAGTGGTAATCAAGAGTGGGAAATTGGTTGCTATTGGTTGATAGTACTCCTTACACTATCCTTCCACTGTACTCAATTGGACAGTCGAGAAATATTCCAGATGATCTTAGATCAACGACCAACATTATTTCACGAATTCGACGCTTAGGGAATTTTTGCTGGTAGGACATCCTCGGAGGTTGTAATCCTGGAGTGACATGGTATGCTAACGTCACCTAGGTTGATGTGGACCCATAGTATGTGTGCTATGTGTCACCCTGATTCATGAATTTCATAGACCTTATGTGCCAAATGGACCTTGACACTTGTCACCAGTTGATTGGGCCACATGTCATCTTTGTCTTCTACCACATGTCTCCCCCTTGGATCATGTCTCTAGGCTGCTTGATCTAACAACTCTGACTTAATTTCCTGGTGAGATGGATGATCCATATTTCATCTAGGTGCTTTAAACATATGACGGTTTGGATATAATCAAGTGTTGAGTGGACATTTCTTATTCATTTTAAACACTTAGAATGATTTCATGTGACGAGTTCTCAGACTTTCATACTTGCAGACTCATATGTCTTCTCGAGTTTCATCAAAATGCACGTCCAACTTCTGTTACCTCCATAATGAACCATAGATATTGATCCATCGGCCATGAATTAATCTCCCGGTGAGATGGACAGTCCATATTTCATCTAGGCGCTTTAAATAGATCGACGGTTAAGATATAATCAACCGTTGAGTGGTCAGTTCTTATTCATTTTAAGCATGGATTTTTACTTAGAATTATTTCATGTGACGGGTTCATGGAATTTCGGATTTGCGGATTCACATGTCTTCTATGGTGTCATAAAAATGCACCCCCTACTTCTGTAGCCTAAAAAATGAACCTATACTTATAATTTTCTTTTAGTGTTTTTTGTCGGGTTCGCAGACTCTTGGACTTGCGAACCCATAACTCTTCTACGGTGTCATCAAAATGCAGCCCCAATTTCCGTTACCTGCATAATGAACCATACTTAGAAATTTTTAAGTGAAGTCACAAATCTTACACTATCCTTCCACTACTTGATCTAACGACTAAGGATTATTTCTCCTGATCTGACGGTTGGGAATTAATTTCTCCCATCCTTTGGCTCCACCTTGATATGATGGTTCTGAATTGTACCAAAAACTACGTCAACAGACAATATTTCTCCTCGAACCCTTTGGATTTACACTTGGATTCCAACTGAACCACGATTGTTGATTTGTGCCTTTAGTCAACAATTGACGACTATCATATGTCTTGACTGTAACAGAGTTTCCTCACAACTCTAAGGGTGTTCTACAATTGATCTATTGGGAATTCGATTCTAATAACACTTCCTTTGTAGCACTCCTCCTTTCTGAGATTTTCCTTTGACCTTTCCAAAGGTCTTAACGCTGCATGATCTGATTCCCTGCAACCTAATACACTACTTCTCATGATCTTTAGGTTTATACTGGATTCCTTTGCACCTTGCGCTATGACTTCTACGCAACCTACTACGCTATATCTCTTGAGATTTATGTCAGTGCACTTCTCTATACATGGTCTATGTTTGATTCATGTTGCAATCAATGACAACACACAATCAATAATGCCAACAATCGCCTCCTTTGTCATTGAGGGAAACATATCCGTAAAACAAATGAGTTTGTACCTTTGCTCCCCCTATCATTGACCTCATCTTCAAATTGGGGAATTGAGTTTGTTTTTACTGATATCAAATTTGTTTTACTACTTCTCTCCCCCTTTGACATCAATGAAAAAGAGTGAAACTATTACTGCTTCTCTCCCCCTGTGAATATGCCAGCTGCTATCTCAGTCACTTGGGATTTTGTGTTCAAATAAGTAGTCTTGTTTGATACCAACTTTTTTAGCGATCAAGTCTTTTAAACCTAATCTAATGAATTCCTCATTTGATGACCAAATTAAATACTCCCCCTGAGTTTTTACTATTTCATAGGGTTTTACTATCTTCCCCTTTTGTCATAAAGGACAAGATTGTGAATCTTAATGATCTTCTTGATCCGTCTCTTTATTCTTCTTGATATTTTGATCTTTCACATGAATACCAATCGATCATTTACAATGATACCAATTGATCATTACTAGTTGATCAATACCAATTGATTTAATTTACATTCTACAACCAATTTTTAAGGTATGTTACCAATTTTAGTTCTTTGATACCAAGAGATCTTGTTTCTCTTTGTCATTAATTAATTTGTCTAGTTCATGCTTTGTCTTTATATGCTTTGAACTCCTCTACTGCTTTTCTTTTTAGATTTTATTTATAACTTTTGTTAAGTACATCATCAAATTAAAATTGAAAACTCCCGAAGTTCTTCATCGCTCAATCCTATTGGTGAATCTGTATCTGATAGTTCATCAACATTATTGTTTTGTGAAATATAAACTTCTTCATCTTCTTCTTTAGAATTTTATTTTTGTATTTTCAATTTATTGGCTAACAGACAATTTATTTGCAAAATATTATCAAGATATGCACTTTTGTCATGGTCTTCTTTAGGGATTTCTTCTTTCTTGAGCTTGATCCACTTTATATGCACAACTCTGATCTTCATATTCCTTATTAGGAATTTCACCCATCATTTTCTTATCAATCTCGTGTGCAATATTTTCATCATTGTTCTTGTTTTGAATTTCAAATTTTCTTCTCCAAATATTTCCATGAGGCTCTCTGATTGTTGGACCTTTCCTTTATGAATTTTCCTTTTGAGATTTTTCATCTCCTCTTTTCTTCCAAACTTCATTAGATTTTCTTCCTGAATTATTATTTCTTGTGGGTTGACTTCTTGATTTCCTGCAGTCTTGGGATTTGTGGCCAAACCTATCACAAATATAAAATCTCATTGTATGACAAAACTCTGTTCTGTGGCTAACATAGTTGTATCTCCAACATATCATTAAGTTATTGGATCTTCCTGAATCTCTCCTTTCAATACTTTTGCATTGCAATGCTTTATGACCAAATTTATGATAGAAAAAACAATAGCCATTGAAGGTGTTTCCATACTTGGGTCTGTTTTGACATGAGAAGTATGCCATTTGCTATGTTTCTTGGTTTTGATTTTTATAGCTTCCTTCTTTAACAAAGTTCATTGTTTGTATTTGGTCCGTGACTGCACTTTTTCTTTTTGAGGAGGATGAGCCTTTCTTATGTTTGGGAATGCGGTACCACTTACCACTTTCCTCTTTCTTATTGTACCCAAGAAAATTTTTGTCATTGGTTGATCTTTGACTGTTCCAGATCCTATATAGAATAGATGAGCTGTTATGGAATTTGACAGTTGCATTTGTCTTTTCATTCTTCTTTTTGAGGTTGACAATTTCCAATTCCAACATGTGACATGATTCTTCCTTTTTAGTCAACTGGATCTTCAGGGATTCTTCAATTTCCTTAGCTTCCTCAAGTTGAGTGTTTATACTGATGATCATTTCTTTTGTCTCTTCTAATACTTCTGTGATTTTATTGGGCTTGTCATATGTCTTCAACTCTTTCACTTCTTTTGTTAGATCAACAATTTTAGTCTTCAATATTTTGATCTCTTCTTCTTTGTCTTCTAGCTGAATATTTTGTTCATGAATTTCATGCTTATTTATGTTAGATTTATTCAAATGTTGTTGTATCAACATATCATTATTTTGAATTTTATCCAACTCTTCTAGAGTGCACATAATTGTGTTTTCAATTTGGTCAATAACATCCCTAGGAACTTTAATATAAAAACTATTTTCTAGTGCCATACTGTAGAAATTTCAATACAAATTATGTATTGCCTGGATTCTCCTGATCTAACAATTATATGCCACTGTTAAATACATAATCGCTTCTACTAATATTCTTGCAGAATTTAAAACACGATCTCCAATTGCAATATTAAGAAGAAAGATCAATCACACATAACACAAATGTTTTTACCGGGAAAGCACAAAGCTAAAAAACCCACTATCATATATTATGTTTATATCATGGATCATGAAACAATCTCATACAAAACTCTAATCCAAGAGCTCTCAGTACAATATAAAATCGTCTCACACTACCATACAAAAACTGACAAATTCATATGCCAATTTATTGCTCCCAGATAGCTTGCCTCCTCTGTGCAATCCCTACTAATGAAAAACCCTGCAATGAATTCAAATTCCTCTTTCCTAGGCTTCACATTCCTCATGGGCACATCCAATGTGTGTGTGGTTGCATGAATGAACCCACTAAAGTCACAACTCATAGTCAAACTTTCCCTTTCACCTGTTATCTCAACTGGGTTTCCACTGGATCTGAAATGCATGTAGCTAAAATTGGTAAATCTTCAGTTGCATGTGAGGCCACTGATTGTGAATTAATTAATAATTAATTCACTGATCTTTCACTGGTGTAAGTTCAATTACGACTAGTACAATTGAGCTTAACTCACTTAATTGAGTTAAACTACTTCACAACTCACATAACTACACATCCAACTCTGTTACAACTTCGAATCACTCAGTTACAACTAATTTGACTTGGATGTCCCACTAGTCAACCTTTGAACTCAAATTTCCTATAGCTAACTGATTTTCCATTTCAGTTAACTATTTTAAAGTAATTATGAGATAATAGATTAGTATTTATTGTCCAATTTATTTAAGGGAAAAATAAATTAGACACACATTTCTTGTTGACTTTTCAACACTCCCTCTCAACAAGAAAGGGATTATCCTTCACACCAATCCCATCTCCATGGTATTCGAATTTTCTCCTAGTGAGCACCTTCATCAGAATGTTTGCATCCCGATCTTTCGTAGGAATGTACTGAAGCAACATGATCTTCCCCTGCACACAATCTCTAAGATGATGATACCAAATATCTATATTATTAGATCTATCATGAAACATAGGATTAATCGAGAGTTTAATGCAACTCTGATTATCACAATGAATCACTGTCGGATCTAAATGAGAACCAAACAAAGAAACCAAGATCTTTCTCATCCAGATAGCCTCACATGCAGCTTGACTCACTAACATGTATTTCGCTTCCGCTGAACCGAGTGCCACATATCTCTGCTTCCTGCTGCACCAAGAAACAACTGTAGATCCGATACTAAAGATCCCCCCTGATGTTCTCTTTCTATCCGTTGGGCTGCCCACCCAATCTACATCCCTGAAGCCATGAAACTTCACCTCATCCGTCTTTCTGTGCCATAGACATACTTATATGTTCCCCTCATGTATCTTAGGACATGCTTACCCGCCTTCCAAAAGAGCTTGGTAGGCTTAACCATTGCTTGAATCAGCTGGTTAACCACATAGCAAATGTCCGGTCTCGTATTCACTAGATACATTAGCAAACCCACTAACTATCGATAGATAATAGCATCCAATACCTCTCTAGAACTAGCATCCTCTTTATTCCAGTTTCCTAGAAAAGGAGTATCCATGGGTTTGCAACCCTCCATGTGAAACTTACCCAATATCTCCCTTGCATACTTTCCTTGAGACACAAAAAGTTCACCATCTCGCTGCCATATTTCCAATCCAAGGAAATAATGAAGGAGGCCCAAATCCTTCATCTCAAACTCCTTCGCAAGGTCCTCCTTGCATGAGTGTATCAGTTGCTCATCACCATTCAGTATTAAATCATCAACATAAATAATAATGATTAAAATATTACCCTTGTAGATCCATCTCAAACCTACCACTGATTTATCAACTGGCCTTGGGACAATTTCCCATGCATTGTTTTTGACAATGGAGTCATACTCCTCCACCATTGCATCTACCCATGTAGGCTCCTGAAATTCTTCTTGAAAGGAAGATGGTCCAGTAACAATACATTTTCTCATGAGAGTCATGTATCCAGTAAATCGATCAAGAGACTGTCTCTATCTGCGCTGTGAAGTAGGGGATCCTACATTCTATGCATCATCTAGTCTCAATCTATTAGCTTTTGTGGTGCGCTTTCTGCCATTTCTGATGGATGGATCTGCTTGAGTGGCTTTCTCCACTCCATGAACCTCCTCATGTGACTGATCCACATCTTGAGACTCATATTTGGGAACCAACAATTCCTCCTCTGCATGCAAGTCTAGCTCCCTCTCAAGCGACAACCACATGGATTTCCCTTCATCGAATTTTATATCCCGTCACATAACAGTCATCTTACTGTTAGGCAAATACACACGATAATTATGGGGTGTTTCTGTGTACCCCAAAAATATCCCAACTTCAACATTCGGCTGCAACTTCTTCCTGGCATCCTTGGTCACATGCACATAAACAGATGAACCAGAAATCTTAAAATGAGAAACATCAAGTTTCTTACCAGTGAAATCTTCTTTAGGTGTACTCATGCCAAGTACTCTATGAGGACAACAGTTTCACACATAAACTGCAGTACTGCATGCTTCCGCCCACAAATGCATTGGTAGGCCCTGATCATGCAACATCGCTCATGATGCACCCACGATCGTTCTGTTCTTCCTCTTTGTGACCCATTTTTCTGTGGGTTATGAGGCGCTACGAGTTCTCTTCGAATTCCTTCTTTGCTGCAACAATATTTGAATTTGTTAGAGATGTATTCTCCACCATTATTGCTCTTAAGAGCCTTCACTTTCTTCCCCGACTCTTTCTCCACCAATGCTTTAAACTCATATAACTTTGAGAATGTTTGATCCTTCTTTTGCATGAAGAAGATCCAACATTTACGACAAAAGTCATAAAAAAAATAACATAATACTTATGTTTTGCTGTTGAAGCAACCGATAATGGTCCACACACGTCTATGTGAACTCTCTCCAGGATCACCGAAGCACGATTCTCCTTTTCGTGAAAGGTGGACTTTACATACTTCCCCATGGTGCAACCCTTGCACCGATCTAGCTGAGCAAGTGTTCGCATTGGAAGTCCAGTAGATATTTTCTGCATGATTTTCAAGGATCCATGATGAAGATGGCCCAATCGCCTGTGCCATAACTTGCCCTCATCCTGGCTCACCACTTTTTATGCCTTTCCCATCATGGCAGCGCAACCATTTACCTCCATCTTGTAGAGATTCTTAACTCAAATCTCTATATTCTTGACTTGACCCATTGTTTTATGTTGCAGGAAAGATTTTCCATCACTGAAAACAATGTCATAGCCTCTTTCCTCCAACATTGCGACTGAGACCAGGTTTTTCTTCAGACCTAGAACATGCATAACATCTTTCAATTGAAATGGTTTACCTGACTCCCTTTGAAAGGTAATGGTACCAATTATAGTCACACTATATCATCCATTGTCACCCATCTCAATATGAATTTTGAGATCTTTCTCCTCCAAGTCACTAAAAAGGTCCTTATCTCCCATCACATGGAAGGAAGCGCCACTATCCAAATACCACATCGATCCCAATGCACTTGAATCCATGCATGCGATCAAAGAGAATTCAAGTTCAAATTGCAAGGTAAGGGTCTCATCAGATGCATCTCCAACAACCTTCTTGTTCTTCTTCTTCTGCGAACAGTTAGTAGCGATATGCCCATGTTCGTGACAGTGAAAACACTTCATTTTGGACAAATATAGCTTCTTGCCTTCAGACTCAGATTTTGAATGGAATTTCTTCCCCTTCCTTCTCCTTGCCTTGGTAGCCAAAGCACAATCCTATTCATCATCATGCTTTGATGAAGAGCCATCTCTTGTGTTTCACCTGAATTCCTCCTGCACTAGATCCGACCATAGTCGTTCCCAAACTAGAAAATTTTCCCTTCCATTGACAGAGTCTTGAAAACTGTGCTAACTCTTGGGAAGTCCTAGGAGTGCCAAGCTCACCAAATCATCATCAAATATTGTTATTCCCACACTACCCAGCTCATCTCGACATTGGACAAACTTCGTGAAATATTTTGGAATGGAGTCGCCCTTCTCCATCTTGATCTTCTTGAGTTTATCTTTGAGCGCCAATTTCCTATGGTCCCTGTTGTTTTGGAATAGATCCATCAAAGAATTCCACATTGAATATGGTGTGGCTTTCCCATGGAGGTTTGATACAATGTGGTCTCATACTCCCTACAACATGATACTCCTCGCCTTTGCCACTTTCTTTTTCGATGCATCAAGATTTGCAACGTCTGCAACATCTGGCTTAAGAACATCCTTGTCAATGAATTCCTTCAAGCCATTATCTTCGATTACTGCCTCCATCCCGTCCTTCCAAGAAATGTAGTTAGATCTTCCCTCGAGTGCACACTCTAACCTCAAGCCATTGAAATCCATTTCGATCTTGAATCAGATGTAGCACTAAGAAAGTCTTTTTGCAAATTCGAATTCTATCCAGTCACAAACTCAACTTTTGCAATTTTTTGTGCTCTGATACCATGTAGAAATTTCAAAACAAATTATGTATTTCCTGGATTCTCCTGATCTAAAAATTATATTCCACTGTTAAATACATAATTGCTTCTACTAATATTCTTGCAGAATTTAAAACACGATCGCCAATTGCAATATCAAGAAGAAAGATCAATCACACATAACACAAATGTTTTTACTGGGAAAACATAAAGATAAAAACCCCATTATCATATATTATGTTTATATCATGGATCATGAAACAATATCATATAAAACTCTAATCCAAGAGATCTTAGTACAATATACAATCGTCTCACACTGTCATACAAAAATTGACAAATTCATGTGCTAATTTACTGCTCCCAAACAACCTGCCTCCTTTGTGCAATCCTTGCTAATGGAAAACCCTGCAATGAATTCAAATTCCTCTTGCCTAGGCTGCACATTCCTCATGGGCACATCCGATGTGTGTGTGGTTGCATGAATGCACCCAATAAAGTCACAATTTATAGTCAAACTATCCCTTTCACCTGTTATCTCAACTGGGTCTCCACTGGATCTGACATGCATGTAGTTAACAATGGTAAATCTTCAGTTGCATGTGAGACTATTGATTGTGAATTAATTAATAATTAATTCATTGATCTCTCACTAGTATAAGTTTAGTTACAACTAGTACAACTGATCTTAACTCACTTAACTGAGTTAAACCACTTCATAACTCACATAACTACACATCCAACTCTGTTACAACTTCGAATCACTCAGTTACAACTAATTTGACTTGGATGTCCCACCAGTCAACCTTTGAACTCAAATTTCCTATAGCTAACTGATTTTCCATTTCCGTTAACTATTTTAAAGTAGTTATGAGATAATAGATTAATATTTATTGTCCAATTTATTTAAGGGAAAAATAAATTAGACACACATTTCTTGTTGACTTTTCAACACATACGAATCTCTTCCAATGTAATTAGAACATCATTCTTAAGATTCAATAGTTTTTCTTTAGTGATTACTGAGATATGCATCAATTCCTTGATGGAGTTGTCTTATTCTGTCTTCTGTACTTTAATTTGATAGGAATTCTCTTCTTCTATGTTATGTATTTTAATCTGATAGGAATTGTCTTCTTCTGTGTTTTGTATTTTAATATGATAGGAGTTGTCTTATTTTGTGTTCCATTCTTTAATATGATAGGAATTAGCTTCTTCTGTGTTCTGTTCTATAATCTAATAGGAATTGTCCAATTGGAGCCATACTACTTTAGCAGAGGTGCAATGCCCCACCTTTTCTTTGATTTGGTCTAACAATCCATTCTAGATTGCTTTTAATGCCATTGACTTGTTTCTCTTTGTTTCTTTTGCAGTTTTGGATTTGTTCTTTGAGGTATTTAAGTACCAAGGCTTAGATACTATTGAGTCCCAAACACTATATCCTCTTGACTTCATATATATTTTCATTCTTTCCCTCCATGAAGAGTAATATGTTCCATCAAATAAGGGAGATTCATTTGTGGAGAGAGCCAATTGTCCACCCATTTGTGTGTTTAGGATGATGTTTCTTCCATTTATTAGACTGTTTTGTTTGAAGAAAACCTCACTTTGATACCAATTGTTGAAACACACACTCACACTGAGAGGGGGGGGGGGTGTGAATCAATGTCTTAAACTTTTGGACAATTATCAAACTACTTAAATTATATGAATAACATATATGTATTTCAATTACTTATTATATAACACAAATTGTATAAAGAAGAATGAATATCATCTATTGTTAAACTTGAATAAGTACATATGATTTCATTCGTTAAACTACTTAACAACAACTGAATAAGAGAGATCCAACTCTCAGATACAAGAATCGACTTGTTGTTCTTAGATCCAACTAAGATGTGAGGAATCCAACCCTCATAAAAAGACCTAGATTGTAGTTATCAGATCCCACCGAGAAGCGAGGAATCCAACCCTCATGACAAGACCAAACTTGTAAATAGGCACCAACCTGATAAAGAATGAACCTTCATTCAATCCATTGTATATATAAATATTATCCATCAAGACACCTTAAGATTCACCACAACTTCTGGTTTATATATCATATCAATAGGTATAGGATTTGAACCATTGTTCTTTTCACATGAACCATTGCACCCTTTCATTTATTTAACAACTATGTTATTTTAATAACAAATTTCTTCTTTGGGTGAACTTGTTTCTTCTTTCAATCTCTTTTAATTAAGAATCACATTCTTAATTGGTACTATTTTCCAGGCCAATCCACAATTAGGGCAGCCTATAATTTCTCGATTCAAATTATGCAAATAGGTTCTTCCTTCAATCCACTTCCCTTTGTACTATAAACACCATATTTTCTGAAATACATATAAAATAGGGATCTTCGGATTTACTTATATTACAATGTGTACATTGATTAGATGGTTTTATTTGCTTTAGTTATGTGACAAATGCCAATCTAAAATGAAATTAGCATAAGCATTATATACACAATTAGAACTCCTAAGTATGTGATGATAAGTAATAAAATCAAACTATCGTTCTAAAAGACGTACCCATAGGAATCATTGGAGTAAAGTAGGATCACGCACATGGTAACTACTGTTCAACTGACATACTACTAACTGGGAATCCAGGTGAACCTCTAAAGAGAGAATACCATGTGAAATAACATCGCGCAAAAGTTCTATAATGATGCTATTTTCGACCACATTATTTGTGGATGGCCCTAGGAATACACCACTTGAAGACACTAGTAGATCCTTGGGTGAGTAAACCACTCGAGTGGTGGAATCCAAGTTTCATGTATGCCAAATAGCTCCGTCTATGAATCCTAAGTAGACTGAAGACTTCGTTGACATCTGCCAACCAAGAGAAAACTTGATAAGCAAGATGAAGACAAAAATTAAAGGGAAAATATATATACACTAAATTACATTAGTATACAAAAGAGTTACACCCAAGCTTGGGGCTCAAGCGTAGTATCTTTTCAAGTAGAGCCCATTCCTGGGCTCGACCAACATATTCCCTTCATTATATTCTAACTCATAGGCTCCTTTTTCTAAGACATGTCGCACGATATAGGGACCGTGCCACATGGGTTTAAACTTTCTTGCCCCAACAGTTCTTTGGCTTGATCATATAAAAAGGACCAAGTCACCCTTAGTGTACAACCGAGGACAGATAGACTTATTGTATTGGAACTTGACATGTCTTTTATTCACCTCGATAGTTGTAGAGGCATCTCGATGCTGCTTGTCAAGACTCTCTAGGTGCATAAGGCATCGATCGAGATTATAAGTGGCAGGGAGGAGTGCCATTGCCCATTTAAGAGAAGGGATTTTTCATTCAATAGGTAATATCGACTCCACACCGTGTACTAATTGGAAAAGATAAAACATGGTGGTAGTCTTGATTGAGGTTCGGTATGCCTAGAGTGCAGGATATAGTATAATATGCCAGTCAGATTTACTCTGGTTGACAGTTTTCTGCAAAATGGTCTTGAGAGACTTGTTGACGATCTCTACCTATCTATTTTCCTGGGGGTAGTAAGGGGAAGAATGACCATGCTTAAACCCTATATTGGATGCTAGCTCTTCCATCATTTTTTTCTGAAAGTGACTGCCATGATCAGTGAAAATCTCACTTGGGATACTGAATCTGGCGATAATTTGATTGAATACAAAGAAGGAAACAATATTCCTGTCATATTTAACTGTAGGCATGGCCTCGACCCACTTAGTAAAGTAGTCTACGACCAAGATGATGTGTTGATTCCCCCCAACCAAAGTTGGGTTGCAATCCACAAATTCCACCCCCCACTAGGTGAAGGGACCGACGATAATGACTGGGTGAAGAGGGGCTGGATGCGAGCACATTTTCTGAGTGAACACCTGGCAAAGGTGACACTGCTTAATCACTTCCATCCAATCTTTAAATATATATGGCCAGAAATAAATGACTCGCAAAATTTTCTGGGTTGTCGCAAGCCCAAATAGATGACCACCACAAGCCCCACTATGACAATCATTTAGAACTGACTCAACTTCTTCGCGATTTAAACAACGACTAAGGATATTGTCTATTCCTTGATGATACAAAGTGTTGCCAATGATAGTGTAATTCTTGGCTTGGTATCGTACACGCCATCGGTCATCTCGTGATAGATGCTGAGGGAAATTCAAAGTTTGAAGATAGAGAACAATGCCTCCATACTAGGGGTCAGACGACGAGACAAGGAAAATGTGTTCATCTGCAAACAAATCAACATGGATAACATCCTCATCCAATCGTGGGAAATCAAATATCAACTCCACAAAGACTAGTGATTTCTTGGATTTCGCAGAAGTGAAATCGAGATCAAATTCTTGTAAAATGATAATCCAATTATTATATTTCCCCCCTATGATACGCCTGGTAAGGACGTATTGAAATGGATTGACATCGACAACCACAATAGTCCTAAAAAGCAATATATAATGGTGTAAATGTTGGACTGTGTGAACGGAAACCAAAGCTATCTTTTCAATGTGAGAATAATTGAGCTCAGGACCGACTAAGTTTCAACTAAGATAGTAGATGACGTGCTCGTGGAGCTCATCATTCTTCTGAACCAAAACCATACCAATCATCTCTTCATATGTGACAACATAAAGCAAGTAATCCCTACTATAGTCAGGAGACTTTAACAGAGGCGTCGATACCAAGGCTTTCTTCAAAGCATCGAAGGACTCCTGGGCTCGCTCATCCCAGATAAAAGGGGTGTCCTTATTCAAAAGGTGCATGAAACCCTTAGTAATATTGGAATATTTTACTATAAACCGACGTAAAAAGTTAGCTTTCCCTTATAAACCTTGAAGTTGTTGAATAGTGCGCAGGGGAGGCAATCAAAGTATTGCCTCAACCTTTAATGGATCTACCAAGATCCCGGTCTCAGAGACTAAAAATCCCAAAATATGTCTAGACCTAATGTAAAATATGCACTTATAAGGGTTCAACCAGATTCTATAATAACGACATCTTTCAAAAACTAGTCGAAGGTGCTTAGAGTGATCCACTCTTTTATGAGAGTGAGCAGCAAGATCGTCAAGACAAGCTTTGACTATATGCTTAAGATCATGGAATGCGAAGGTCATGGCATGTTGGAAGGTTTCTCCGAATTTTTTAAGGTTGAAAGGCATCTTCTGGTATGAGAAAGTGCCCCAAGGACAAATAAATGTCCTCTTGTGTTGATCCTCGGGTTTAATTTGAATTTGGTTATACCCTGAAGATCCATCCATGAAAGAAAACACTTCGCTTCCCGCACACTCGTCGAGAATCTGATGGATGAAAGGTGTTGGGAAGTTGTCCTTAGGACAAGCTTTGTTTAGGTCATGAAATTACATGCATACATGAATGGTTCCTTACTTCTTATTCACAGGAACAATATTGGATACCCATTCAGTTAAAGGAATTGGGTAGATAAGGCCAATATTAAGTAGTTTCTCTACCTCTGCCTTAATAGCAGGGGCCTTCTAGGAATTGATAGCTCTAAGATGTTGTCAAATAGGTTTATCATCTGGATAAGTTCTAATATCATGCTCGACAATACGAGGGTTGATTTCTGGAATATCTTCATATGACCAAGCAAATACATCTCGAAATTCCTTGAAGAGTTCGATGTAGATCAGGATTTCTTTAGGCGAACAATATGCATCGATATGTACATTTTCAATCTTTCTAGGGGTACGAGAGATATCGATCATGACAGTAGGATAGATACTTTCCATATTTCCTTCAACATAAATCCCATGTATATCAAGTGGAACTATGACATGACCGACTATCTCACTCAAAGTAGATCGAAACTCATCTCGTTCGATTCTAGCAAGCTCTGGGAGAAAATAAGGGCGATGATGCATATCATCCCAATGTTTGTTAGAAACATTAATGGATTCAATAATAGGTTCATCCGAGGGAAAAGTCTCATCAAGGTAGTCATGTGAACAAGACAATGAAGTGGCCCACACATGCTTAAGAACATGATACTCCTCGTCTGTCAGTGAGGTAATAGGATCGGGATCAACGAAAGAGTCAAGAACAACTTGATACAAAATCTCCACTGCCGATAATTGCATGGCCATTCCAGCATGCGACTGACCTTTACAAGACGAAGTCAAGGAAGGTAGGGTCCAAGTATCATTAAAATAGGAAATCTGGAAAGGAACAGACCTCTTTGAGGAAACATGCCTACTGGACATGGCGTAAACATATTGAATCGGTGCCATGAAGTCAAAGGTATCCATAAGGGATGAATACATTTTGACACCGATATTATCAGTTTCCGACTGAGAATTGTCGACCACAGGGATCAACGGTCCAATAGATGCATTAGGAATAGAATACACAAAGGATAACTGGTCGATCGTCATGATCTTCCCATCATGAGGAAAACAAAGAGTGTGGAAGACGGATGATACGATGATAGTCATAGCATAAGTCCAATTGCATCCTAGTAACAAGTTATAATCGAGGGACGCATAAACCACCTCAAAATCCACCTCTACCATCTTCCCACCTAAATAGACCAGAAAGGCAAGAAGAATACCATGAGGGCAGAAGGAACAATCGTCAAAAGAAATCAACATGGTCAACAATTGGGAAAGAATCAGAGAGACAAGAGCTTTCCAACATATCAGGGACATCACACATGTAGTAGTGCCTTCATCAACAACCACATGTTTGATGGTCTAATTTGAGTACCCCATGTGGATTTGGAATGCCACATGGTAAGGAAAGTGTGGATTAACATCTATGACATAAAACTTGATAAATTTAGAGCCACTGGGGTCTAGAGCTCCTAACACATATAGCAAGACATTACTTTATGAAGGACACGTCTGAAGTAGCTCCAGAGCCGACATCACACAAGGAGTTTGACCTAGGTCCTCAACAATAGAGTAATTTTGGGTGGCTCTAGCATTCAGATTATGGGTAGAGCGCTTGAGTACTCCTTTCGGAATATGAGGCAATGGCTCTGGTTTTTCAATCTGTAAAGTCATCTCCAAACGAGGAGGAGGAGATTCTAAACCAGGTACAGTCTGTGAGGAACTATAATCGCGAGATTGTGTGGCTACATTAACTGAGAATTGACCATATTGATACACAAATGGTCACTGTCTTGTGACAGTGGGTTTTGACTCCCACCAGCCACATTTTTGGAATTTGAGGAGCTCGAGGCCATGTGTTGGTTATGTGGGAAAGGATTTATTAGCATGGCGGGTGGTAGAGATAAGAGCCTCACAACTTCTACAAGTTTGGGGCATAAATGATTAAGATGATCCTTTGTACAAATCTTATAGGGAAATTTCACCTTACCCCTTTATTTCTTTCCCTCTCCAGCATTATTATTCGTCTTCTCATTATTGACATTGTCCTTGGGTTTATTATTATTCTTCCCACCCTTATGATTATTATTGTGTCCTTTCTTCTTATTCCTGACTGGTTGCTGGTTACCATTTGGGTCGGTTGACGATTTCACATAATGTACATCCACCAACTGAGTGGGATTGGAAGACACAGACAAAGCTAGCTCTCCTGCAGACTGGTTTAGAGACAACTCTTTTAAATGGCTTGTCACCGAGTCTACAGATTTCACATTGGCGGAGCCTACAATGCCATCAGCACGAGGTCTGGTATTTTTTCTAGGGTCATAGGTTGACCTCGGTGCATCTAGAAGAATGTGGTATAACATCCCAGAATGAGCATATATAATATCTAATTGCTAGGCTTTGAAGATTGCTTCTTCCTCATATGTAACCCCGAATGTAGTAACATCCTTCGAGATAAGAGGCTGCAAAGACTTAAGGAACCATTCTAAAAGGAAATTCGAGGGAATGCAGGTCTTGATCAACCTCTTCCATCTACGCCACTCCTAGATGTGATCCGAGATATGAGTGGTTGTGTCCTGGCATAAAGTCGACAAAAGTTCTAGGCCAACATCATAACAAACCGACAATTGGAAGTGGTTAAGGAAGACAAGCACCATCTGACTAAGGGTTCCATATGCCCCCCCTAGGTAGCTCGATATACCATTTCACAACAACCCCAAAGATGGTGCATTGAAATAATATTATCCAAATGGAATCTTCATTAAGGGAATTCGAAGAGCACCATAGGTGAAAGGTGGTAACATGATCACTAGGATCCTCACCATTCTTACCTTCAAATTTCAGAATATCCAAAGGATGTTTGGTGGGGATGGGGGGCCATGTAGGATCGTGACACACATGGTCATTCCTCAACTTAGACAAGTATGGCAGATTAAGCATGACCATAAAAGGGAGACAAGGTTGTGACATCTGGCCCCAAGTTCCCTGGAAATATTGTGTTTGGGGAACTGCATCCCATCCAAAGTTCTGGTAAGCACCATGGCCCTGTTCGAGATTGTAAGACCCTCCTCCAGGCTGATTCATAAGAGGTTGGTTGGGCATCATTCCAGTAGGAATGTTCTGATGGGGGTTATAAAAATTTCCCCTAGCCAGTTTGGCTCTGGGTTGGGGGTTTCCCAATGTGTAAAACTGACCTCCTCTGGGTGTGAATCCGGAGGATAGAGGTGGATTCGTCATGCCAAATGTGTTGGTCAGAATCGACACTGAGGAGGTGAGGGTATAGGACAAAACTTTTGTAGAATCTTGTCTGCCAGGTTGGTTTCTCCACCTAGACGTAAGAGGATTAGACCTGAGGTTAAAAGAAGGAATAACTCCCATAGCAAGAGTCGTTTGAGGGATCTAAGATCCACCAAACGAAAAATGGAGTATAAGGAGGAGTTGTTCCCCCAAGTCCAATTCTAGCAATAGGGCCAACAACTAGGATGGAGTTTGAAATTTGCGAAGTAAAATTTGACATACCATAAGAAAAGGGACTAGAGGCCATAGGGATGGACTGAAAATTATAGCCCGGTGAGTGACCAAGAGACCCAAATGGGTTCGTAGCAATAGGTTGAGCATTCACTATAGGATGGGCAACAATGATGATAGGTGCCTTCGACACTACAACCATTTTGGTTGCAGGAGTCGAAGGGGTGCCATTAACTATAGTAGGGGTGGGAGTTGAAGGGCTCCCAGAATTATGATGACTCAGTTCAGTACTCATCCTTTTAGAATCACAAGTCTGAAAAGTGGAGGTGTGTGTACCACATCTAATAAATCTACGCCTTTTAGAAGGAAAAGACTCGAAATCCGGTGGTAAATGTAAAAAGCAGTGAGACTGGTGGGGAAGCTTGTCCGACTCCACGATAACTTAAGACTCAATATATAAAAACAAATCCTAAGTCCAACTAGTAATCAAAGAGCACACCAAAAATAATAAAATGACCAATATGCATGCAAACAAGATAAAGTGGCTGAAAGGGACCTCCCTCCCTAAAGTAGGTATGCCTCGCCCAAGAGGGGCCTAAGACTCCCTGCTAAAGATCGAAAGAAACATAATCAGTTAGAAGGGCCCTCATGGGATTAAAAACCAGTCGGTCAGATCCCCCTGGAGTGGTAATCCTCCATAAAGGTTGTGTGTTGTATGACCCTTATCTGACCCAGCGTACCTGTAGAATAACCCCTGCAAGTAACCTATGTGGCACCTAAGTCAAGAAACTAAGAAACCACTGTATAATCAATGCACATGAAAGTTTTCGTAAGTCAGGTCCATCGTATGGGAAGGGTAGCAAAGCCCGAAACCTTAAAATTACCGCCTCTCATAGAGGTAAGGGCACTAACAAGATCCCTAGATATGAATAGATCCCCATAAATATCTCTGACGCTAAGAAGGTATCAGGGGGATATCCCTTCAACCGACTTCGTGTGACCTCGTGATTAACTTCGGTGTAAATGAATCCTCCTGATATTACCGATTATACAATGGATTTCTCCACTCCCTTAGTCAAACACATATGTTGATTTAATAGGATTGGAGAAGTTTACTCACAAAATCCTATTCCAAGGCACTAAATCCTAAGCTAGTTTGTGCACCCTAGAAAATAAAATTGTTACTAATCAATTTTAAATTATAGTGTTAATTTTAATGGCCGTGCTTACTCAAAAAGGTGAGATGGTGAAACTCATGATGTTATGAATCAACAAGTAAAGTAAATATGAATACAATGCAAAGTTCTAACTTCAATTTTCAATGAATGATATGCTTCTTAAAAACAATGCAATTTTCAATTTCAACTCTGAAATTATGAATAAAAATGCAATCTTTCTTTACATGCACTAAGATAAATGACAAAGACTCAAAAGATCAAAATGCCAAGCAATGCAAAATTACTAATATTTTTGTATTTTCAATATAAGAAAAATGAAAATGCATGGACTAAACAACAACTTGATATATAAAGACTCTACTATGTATAGAAAGAGAAAACTCAAGTAGGATACCAAGGAGAAAAACACCCAACCCAATGTACAAGGAAAATCAAAATGAAAAGATGATGAGAAAGGATCCACCCAAAAATTCAACCAAGGACAAGTTTCCTATCATCCCACAGACACTTAACAGTCACTACAAAGACCCAAGAAGACTCAACAATCATCAAAACCTACCCAACAACCACCAAACCCAGTAAACAAGCAAAAGAGGTTGATGTACATCACTGTTTAAGGGAAAAGTGTGTATGTATGCAACTTGTAGAAGGACACCATGCGTATATACACAAATGCCAAGAAAAAACCCACGTATATATGTGAATGTCAAGAAAAAACCTGCCTATATGTTTCAAAAACACAACTAGGAAAATGAGAAGGCTGAAAGAATCAGACCCAGAGTGAACAGAGGCTGTCAAGAAATGATACGACAAGAAACACAATATGAACGAGAACAATCTAAGGAGAAAAACACTTCAAACCCCAAGAAATAAGATTCAATCCCCAGTATAGTCCCCAATTATGTTACGAGGAAAATATCTGTATGGCTAGGGGCAAACCACAATAGACGTAAATGACTGCAGAAATCAAATCTATTCTCAAGTATGCTATATAAACAAATATGCTAGCAAGACAAGTTAAAATTCCTACCTCGTCCAGATGTTCTATGAAGTCCACTGTTGAGCACTCGACCCAAAGCAATATACCTGCAACTAGTCCTCAACAACTAAGAAAAGTAATCATATGGTGATAATATATGATGCTAACACATTCAATAGCATAATCCATTAACATTCATGAAAAATATGCCCATGGAATAATAATTCAAATATTTGCAAGATATCAATTGGATGGGAAAAGAGTATTTCTATTAATATATGATTAACATAAGTGAAAAAGTTACAGACTTCCCTGTTGGCACGGTTTGAAACCGATAAACTAAGTTCCTTCCAGTTGGGCCTCCACCACTTCAATCCTCCACCAAAGGCAATCTCATAGAAGAGAGACAATGAAGTTCTCAATCAATAAGGGAAGAGCTTGGGGGCTAAACATTG
Organism: Picea engelmannii; assembly: GCA_009831015.1. Classification (NCBI taxonomy): domain Eukaryota; kingdom Viridiplantae; phylum Streptophyta; class Pinopsida; order Pinales; family Pinaceae; genus Picea; species Picea engelmannii. The sequence continues at coordinate 20,449 of WSFP011427126.1, forward strand.
TGTTCAGACTTAAAGTACAAAGGGATGCAGACTCAATGTGAAGTGAATAATTCCTCCAGAGTAACTTTGCTCTCAAAGTTGAATTCTTTCTCCTCTTTCCATAGCTTGGAATTGACCCATTTATAGCCTTCAAATGGAACTGAAGGGCCGATTCAAAACGTTTCCAGTATATGGAAGGCCAATGATCATTGATCTCCTGTTGTGACATGGAAACCTGACACCATTTTTCATTTTTGGGCACAAATCCTGATGTACATGGGTTGTAGTGGTGCGACCTGCGTATACACATGCCGTATAGTAGGCAAGGAGCGTATATGTGGAAAAAATGTATTTTTAGCTCTGGGATTTTCAAAAAGGGATGAAAATTCTGCATAGGGAAATGAAAAAAGGCCTTTTGTGCAATATTTCATAGGGTGAGGCAAATATTTCTATAACATATAGGATATAAACCATTGTGTCTTTTGACATGAACCATTGCACCCTTTCATTTATTTAACAACTATGTTATTTTAATAACAAATTTCCTCTTTGGGTGAACTTATTTCTTCTTTCAATCACTTTTAATTAAGAATCATATTCTTAATTGACACTATTTTCTAGGCCAATCCACAATTATGGAAGCCTATAATTTCTCGATTCAAATTATGCAAATAGGTTCTTCCTTCAATCCACTCCCCTTTGTGATTGTAGGCTCGAAACCACATGCTTATCCATTCCAAGTATTGTTCTATTAGCACTTTCCCTTTCCTCCCTTATTCTTCTACATGGATCGTATTTAAATTTCCGAGGGCTTATCTAGGCCCTTTGCACTCTTTATAGCTTCTTTACCTTATCACACGACCGGTTATGGAACCAAGTCCTTCGGTACTTCAACCTTCAGGATTCCGACCTTTTCAATTCTTGCATTCTTACGAAGTTTGACCTAATGAAGTGGTCATCAAGAGTGGGAAACCGATTGCTGCTAGTTGATAGTAATCCTTATGCTATCCTTCCACTATACATGATTGAATGATCAAGAAAGATCCCAGATGATCTTAGATCAATGATAAATGTTATTTCGCGACTTCGGCCTTTGATGCTTCAGGAATTTTTGCTGGTAGGACATCCCTAGAGGTTGTAATCCTAGAGTGATTTGGTATGTTGGCATCACCTAGGTTGACGTGGACCCATAGTATGTGTGCCACGTGTCACCCTGATTTGTAACTTTCACAGATCTTATGTGCCAAATGGACCTTGAAACTTGTCACCATTTGATTGGGCCATGCGTCATCTTTGTCGTCTGCCACATGTTTCCCTCCTGGATCATGGCTCTAGGCTGCTTGATCTAACAACTCTGACTTAATTTCCTGATAAGATGGATGGTCCATATTTCATCTAAGCGCTTTAAATAGATCGATGGTTTGGATATAATCAACCATTGAGTGGATGGTTCTTAGTCATTTTAAACACTTAGAATTATTTCATGTGACAGGTTCGCGAACTCTCGAACTTCCAGACTCATATGTCTTCTCGAGTGTCATCAAAATGCATGTCCAACTTCTGTTACCTCCATAATGAACCATATATATTGATCCAACGAATCTGACTTAATCACCCGGTGAGGTGGATGGTCCATATTTCATCTAGGTGCTTTAAACAGATTGACGGTTCAGATATAATCAACCGTTGTGTGGATGGTTCTTATTCATTTTAAGCATGGA
>ML865165.1:7376-22148 GCA_009831015.1 Picea engelmannii
TTCAGGATAGCATTCATCCCCTTAGCGTTAAAGCTAAATTCTAACTTATCATCCCTGTTGGCTAGCACAACAGGCTTTGTATATCCAGTCTCTACTACATCCCAAACATCAGCACCCAAGGCCATTAAATATGTTCTCATTCTGATCTTCCAGAAGGCAAAATTTGTTCCATCAAATAAAGGGGGCTTGGAGGCTGAAGTCCCTTCATGACTTGTCAAGTTTAAGCTTACAGATCTACCTTTAAATAAAAGGAACCTTCTCTGATACCAATTGTTGGAAATACTAGAACAACTGAGAGGGGGGGGGGTGAATCAGTTGTTTATGAGCTTAGACAATTTTATGCCTTTTAAAATAATTATTAAGATTTCTTCATGTGTCATCAATCAATCATACAACATATGGACAGTAAGAGTAAAGATCATCAGTCACACATAAAGTACACACAGGGACAGATTTTCACGAGGAAACCCATAAAGGGAGAAAACCTCTTCTTATTCGAAATGATAGACAGTCTTTTTCTGTTCTATACATCATTTACAATTGAGCACCAACTCAATGTGAGGCTGCTACCTCTGTTTTACAAGCCGCAACTTGTTTGAGAGCTCCAACTCTCTCTGATTTCTCTAGCACCCACTAGAAGGAAGCACAAACTCCCTGAAAACTCTAGCACCAACTGGATGGAAGCACCAACTTCCAGTTACACAGGCTCCAACCTCCATAACAGAGAACATTTGTTCTCCCTAGCACCACCCTGCCACCCTAGTTTCTCTGGCTGCAACCAGATGGAAGCTACAACTTCCTGTGTTCAAGCACCCACTTGAACTTCTGAGGACAACAGTCCTCCCGAGCACCTCCCAACATCCCTAGAGTATCAATGATTAAATAAACATTCAACTTTACAGATAAGTCAGTTCATACCAATTTTACTTTGTTCTGTAAATCCTGTCTTCTGTTGCTTGCTCTATCTTTCTGCTCTGCTTCTGCTCAGCTCTATCGTTAAATTTCATGTGCAACATCTTCTCCTTTCTCCTTTCTAACTGTTTCGTTCTTTTTCCATTCAGAACAGCCAACTCAATTCAGTCTCCCTCATTTTCTTTTATACACCATTCCTTAACGATTCCACTTCCCCTTCCAATGAGAAATCTGAGGACATCTGTCTTGGCAACTGAAGCGCTAACAAATTCGTCATCATAAGTTCGTTTCACTTAACATATTCATAACTGAAGCGTTAATGTGTGAGGAACAACAACAACCCTCCGATCAATGCTTGATCCAACAGTTCAGATCCCATCGGGATTTCACTCATCACGAATTCGGCATTCTCATTGTCGATGTGCACAAGTACTCGGAACCCCCGATTCTCCGATTCCCGATATGCTCCTTTCCCGAGCTTTATCCCCTTCTGGCTACACAATGGTCCATGTGACCGTCTATCATGTGACTGTCACCATACCTCTCGTCGGGTTTTCGGGGTTTCGTACTTCCTCATGTCGATATTTTCTCACCTCTCCAATCCCCGATTACCGATGCGCCCCTTTCCATGCGCTATCCCTACTGGCTATAGGCATTGGCCCCATAAGATCGTTAGCACATGACCTCGGTCAAACCTCTCATCGGGGATTCGTCATTTTCGATGTCACTATGCACATGCCTCCGGGATTCCCGATCCCTGATTTCCTGATGACAGAGATCAACGGTCCAGATCTCATTCTTAATCCAACAACTGTGATTACATTGCAAAATCGCATATCGCGATTTTAGAGTTTCTGTTGCAGTGTGTTCTTGACATATCAAAGTCTCGATTGCCGATGCCTCTGCTGACGTCACACATGATTTGGCACGTGTTAGATCCTGCCACGTGTTACTCTGATTCGTGAATTGCATGAGCCTGAAGTGTTAGATCTACCTGACACCTGTCATTCTCTGGTTGTGCCACGTGTCCCTGGGTGACGTGGTCTACCATCGTGAGTTGGATCAACGGTCTAGATCTCATGTTGATTTAACGGCTGCGATCAAATCGCGAAATCGCGTATCGCAATTTCGGGGTTTCGTTGTCGAGTGAACTTTTCATATTGAAATCCCGATCCCCGAATCTCCGATGGCTTATCTCCCTCGCAACTTCTGCAGATCTGATGGTTGTCGTCCTTTTGGGAAATTTGGATGGGATCCAACAGTCACTGGATCTCTGTCTTCCTTCTTCGCTGTAAACTCTTGCTGCATGCGTTTTCTTCAATGCTATTCCTCCTGAGCTTTTATCCTTCTTATTCCGCCATCTCCACTGTTGCCATTAATGACAACAACCATCAACACGTATTCGTTGCTTGTTCAATATTTGCCAACACCAGATGATGAAATTTCTACCTAAAATACCTTACTAATTTATATGAATATGATCCGGAGTTCAGGGTCTGGAATGTTACAGAAATCTTTTTATAGAGAAAATTTTGCAATGACTCAATTTAGGATGATTCCAAAACCCTATCTTAAAAAGGTTGTATCTCTGAAAGTATAAGGTTTCAGGAGCTAAAATTTTAACCCAATGTACCTTGATCCATCTACTAAATATGCTCCAAGTCGTTCCTTCTGAATCATTGTATAAAAGAAGTTATAGAAAAAATTCCATGGTGTCTCAGATGTAGCAACGAAACCCCAAGACCTTGAACTCTGATACTATATGTTAATAACCAAATATCAATATAGCATAGAAAAACCTCATAATAAGTACTCAACTCCTTGAAAAAGAGATAATTCCATATAATAAGCCTCTTCAAGGGGGAAACCTCCTTTTACCCCACTTAAATGTTCAAGTACCAGATGATTCAAAATGAAAATGTCTCCTTGGTATATATAGGAGACTAGGAGGTATAATTACAACTAATGGAATAAAGACGACATAAATAAAATAACATTACTAATGTAATATGCCCTAATTAAGGGGTAATGAGCCAATATTAGGGCTTAACATAGTGAAGGGATGAACAATTAGTTATAATGAGGGATAAAGGGGACATATCCTGAAAGTACCGACGATATTTCCCAATAGCCATTCAAAATATTATTGAGTTGTGATTCCATCCCACCATCGCCACCTTAGGTAGATATAACCTAGTATTGGCCTACTAAGTTACCTCTATTAAGCACAAAATTTATATTTTCAGCCTAAAAAATCAGTCACAGGCTGGATGCTTTCCAAGGGTTGGGTGACCCAAGGAGGGACACACATAAAAAATGGTCCTTGGCCTTTGACCTTCGAACTTTCATGGGTGTCTCTCTACCTTATGGTGTAGGAATTCTTGATTGGGATCATTTTGGTATCCTATTTCGAAAATTTGGATACTTGTCTCCAAAATCATAACTTAGACTACAATTTTCTTTTGGTGTTCCTCCTGTGGAGGTTAGAAAATGAGTTTGTTTATGGTTTCTTTTAGGATGTGAAAGTAGGCTGTGAAGTTGGGGTCATGGGCCCACTTCGTTGTTTAAAAGTGGTGTGACCAAAATATTGGCACTAAACAAATTAACCCCTTCTTATCCTCCCATATCGCTTATGGGCATAGGGAGAAGAACATACTACGGTTTCAAGTATCTAGTGAAAATATTTTGAATATGTGGTGATGTTGTGTGAAAATAAGTGAAAGTGTGTAATGAGTTTCAATAAGTTACTAAGAAATTTTTTAACATGTGGACATCTCTTGGTCCTTTACAAATCTTACTTACTTCTAAATTACTAATTTTCACAAACAATCCTTGCAAAAATTGAAAAATCCCTAGGTAACTAGCATGGTGGACATGTGAGTCCTTACTCTTGAGCTTTTAATCTCCTTATAATATTATCTAATCTAAGAAATATTTTAAAGTATCCCTATATTGTAGACATGTGGGCATGTATGGGCCCTTACAAATCCTTGAACTTCCTAGGTGGTTTACTATAACAATTTGAAACTATTCTAAGATTGTGCACATATGGGCATGTGTGGGCTCTTACAAATATTTTAGGTTATATTTCAACAAGAAAACTAAGAGGTATTGGCCTATCCTAAAATGGTTGATTTAGTTGCACAAAATGAGAAAACTAAGAGGTATTGACCTCTCCTAAAGATCAATTTTGAAAGGGAGATGGAAATTTATTTGAAAAATATCTTTTTTTGATTTCCAAGGTCACACTAAGGTCCGAGGAAAGAGAATAATCCAAGATTGTTAAACAATCCTTAGTCCTGATTTAGTGTGATCAATTGCAAAAGAAACAAAACTTCCAATTCATTTGAGATTCAAATGCTACACTAGGCCATCCACATGGCAACAAAGGAAGTAAAAAGATGCAAAGGTTCTTTTTATCTTCTAAGTTACTATGTGTGGCTAAGTATCTATGCAAGAATGAATCCAAAGCCTATTTTTTGTGTATTTTAGAAAGTTCATAAAGTAAACCTAAGATACTTGGTGAGGATGGGCTCAAAAATACTTACAATTTGGAACATAAGACTTGTGTGTGGATATACAGTGAGATAGACGTGCACATCACGCACTATGTGTCGTAGGTGAGTGTAGATAGTGCACAAAAATGCATGGTGCATGCGACTTCTAGACCCTAACCCACATGGATGTAGAGAAATGTCGGGACAAAAATTTGAAATGAATTTAGCCAACATAGGGTTGAATTGCAATACTTGAAGGGTAGGATAGACCGATTTTAGATCCTGTAAACACCATAAAGTGAGAATAGAAACTCTAATATCCTACTTGAGGAGGAATTTGGATTCCAATCCCTAGTGGAGTTGCCAATATGTTTGGGTATTTTTATCACAAGGGTGAGAAAAAATAGACCCCTTTGATTTACTTGGTAGGCGAACAAAGAAACACAAAACAATGGTTAGTAGGTTAGTGAACCCACAAGTTAGAAAGAAAGAAAAAAATGCAAGATAGGAATAACAAATAATGGAAACTAAACTAAGAAAAGGATTCATGAAATTGAACACAAAGAGTGGTCACCCAATATAGATTGATCTTCAAAATTGAGTACACCAAGAGGAGAAATGTGGGATTTATGAATCCCCTATTCCTCCTAGGGAGGGATCTTGAATCCCTTAAAGTAGAGCTATTGCTCTCCTTTTTTCAATTGACAATGGTGAAGAAATATATGGAAAAAATGTCCAAGAGGTGGAAGGATTTCCCTATGCTATACTTTCCCAAGTTATTCTTATGAGAAAAAATGGTTTCTCCAAGAGTATTTGGACAACATAAAAATGCAATGAACTTCTTCCTTTTTGTGCATACAATGACCATATATTTATAGAACCATAGCAAGGTATTTCATAACTTGTTCCAAGTGTGAATGGGAGACCTTTATAGGTACATCCCATCTTTTTAGTCATCCCAAGGAAAAAATTTGGGTCGATCTTGGGGTCTTGTCTTGAATTACTTCACCTTGGAAGTGGTTGAGGCCCAACCAAATTCACTGCGTCGTTTCCACATCTGTGTGGGTTTCTTTATGGATAGTTACACATAATACACACTATGTGAATTTGGAGTTTTTTTGGCCTGCACGGATGCACTTGTGCTAACTTTGTTGGAAGTGTGCACAAATTTGTTAGTCTTTTACATAGTTTTGGTCATCTTGCTAGAATTGGTTCTGTAAATATTGGAAGTATGTTGTATCTTTGTTGATTGTTTCTTCATCCATTGTCTTTATTTCTATGAGAATTTGTTTGGTGATAACATAGAGCCTAAATTCTTTACAGAAGGTAGTAATGATCAACATTGGGTAAATTCTATGGAAGAAAAGTTAAATAATATTGAGAAAAATCATACATGGGAACTTGTCCCAAGACCCAAAGATAAAAATGTGATAGGTACAAAGTGAGCATTTAGAAATAAGTTGAACAAAGATGGAAAAATAGTAAGAAATAAAGAAATACTAGTCTATAAAGGTTATGCTCAAGTAGACGGCATTGACTTTGAAGAAACCTTTGTGATTGTTGCAAGACTAGAAGAAATTATAATGTTTTTGTCATTTGCAAGATTCAAGAAATTTAAGGTGTATTGGATGGATGTCAAGTCAACATTCCTGAATGAATATTTAGTGGAGAAAGTATACATTGAAAATCCTGAAGGATTCCTGTTGTCAAAAAATGAATATTACGTCTGCATATTGAAGAAATAAATTTATGGATTAAATAAATCACCTAGAGAATGATATTCAAGACTTGAAAAGTACTTGCAATAAAAAGGTTTCAAAAGAGGAACAACATATAACAATATTTACATCAAAATAGATAGTGCATAGATGTTAATCATTGTAGTTCATGTGGATGATATCTTTTTTGGAAGTAATGCTGATAGAATGAGTCAAAAGTTTTTATAAGATATGCAAAAATAATTTGATATGTCCATGTTTGGAGAACTATGCTTCTTCCTAGGATTGCATATATATCAAACCAGCAAAGACATATTTATTTCTTAGACCAAATACATCAAGGAAATGCTAAAGAAGTTTGAAATGGAAGACTGCAAAACTTTCATCACACCCATGGTCATTGGTTGTAAACTAAGCAAAGACTATGAATAAAAAGAATCTAATCAAACTGTATACATATCAATGATAGGAATCCTACTATATGTTACTACTTCAAGGACATATATAATGTAGGAAATAGGGTTAGTTGGAAGGTTTCAAACTACACCAAAGGAAACACATGTGCAAGAAGTAAAAATAATATTTAGATATGTGAAAGGGACTTTGGACTTTGGTTTATGGTATCCCATAGGAAAATAATTTACTCTGGCAACTGACATAGATGCAGATTCAGTAGGTAGCGTGGATGACAGAAAAAGAGCCAATGGCGGAGTGTTATTTTTGGGAAACAATCTAGTGTATTTTGTTAGGATATCTATAAACTTAAGAGTTAGTTAAGATCTACTTGGTCTAATGTGTCATTAGGTAAAAGTGTGTTTCTTTAGTATGCATTAGTATGCATTTGTAGTTAGGAAATCCGACAGTCATGATATGTTCCTGACATAGAGTGATCCGAGGGTTCATATTCTCCTCGATCTTAATGGTTACATTGATCTATGGATTAACAACTGATTGGTCCATGATATATGTTTAAATATCATGGAGGGTCATTTTCCGATGATCGATTGTGAGAAACTTTGTTGTAAAATATCTCTGTAATCTTTTCTTTTGCTTTAATAAATTGCTCCAAGTGGTTGCGTTGGCTAGGGCTGTGGATGTTTCCCTGTAAGGATTTTACCACATAAAAATATTGGTGTGTTGATATTTGATCTATTTGTGTGAATGGTTACTGAATATGTTCGTCCTCTATTATAATACCTGTGTCATTGAACATGGTATCAAAGCTTGTTTGAAGACCCGCTCCCATTGTAGATCGAGATCGTGAAGCCAAGTTGCATCATCTCATGTTTCTTCCATTTTCATATATTTCTAGGCTGAGAGGACTGTTCCATTGTGTCTAGATTGCTCGCTTCAGTTAGTGACACTTTTTTTTTCACTCAAAAAGGTTTCCATTTACCCAAGATACGACCATTTTAGTCAGATTCGGAGGTATAAAGTCTGAATACACCCCTTTTAAATTTTTGCAGAGTATTATTTCAGTTTTATATTTTTTGTTTCGGGGTTTCTACTCTTTTGGATCTGGGTATGTTTTTTTCCTCGCGTCTTATGAAATCTCAAAAAATCAAAACAAATTGGAAAAAGTGTTTTTTCCGGGTAAGCGAACCGAGATCTAACCCTTGTTGTCATCGAGAAGTGATTTTTTTTTCTTTTGTGAAAATCGGTTTTTATGATCATGCCCTCCAAGGACACCACCACCACCACCACCACCACCACAAATAACAACAATCCTCCTAAACAATACAATATGTTTTTCCAGCTCACTTGGTTAAAAGTTGCCTGATTAAGTAAGAGGTGTTGAGTTCAAGTCTCTTTTTGTTACTTTTTTTGAAAAAATTCATGCATACATTTTAAAGTGTATTTCACTTCAAGTATACAAGTGAATTACTATAAGTAGCTTTAATATTTTATTTTAAAGTTATTTATTTTGTATGCAACTTTCTTTTATAAAGTAACTTCATTGTAAAAGTGATCCCCTCTTCTTTTTAGAAAAGTGGGTCACTTCATAAAGCAACTTATTTGCAAAAGTGAGGTTATTTGGAGGGGTATCACCATGTGGACCAACTTTTACTTTCCATGTGGCTCCTTGGTTACCATTTATGCATTTTTTAAAGTGATATAACTTTCACATCTGGAGTTCATTTTCAATGTTGTTTTTTTAAAAACCACCTAATTTTTTGAGATCTTTCCATCAAGATCATTAGTTTTAATTATTAAATCCATATTATCTACATATTTAATATGACTTCTTCCAATGATATTTTTCTTACCATCATCAACTACTTCCAATGGAAATCCCATATGGAAGATTTATTAAGAAGTAAAGGCCTATATCGGATTACCTTGGGAAAGGAAAAATAACCCAATGATGATGAAAATAAAGTAAAATTGGCTAATAGGAATGATGAAGCATGTGGACTAATCAAAATTTCCACATCTCTTGATTTAAGGTTCCACTTTCAACAAATTAATGACCCCAATGAGTCTTGGGAAAATCTTGAATTTGTGTTTGGTAAACACAATATTATTCGAGCACATCGGTTAGAAAATGAGATATTGAATTTAAGTCCAAATGATTTTTATTTCATTGAAGACTATCTATCTAAGTTTAAAACACTTAGAATTTTATGTTAAGAGTGTAACATAAATCTAGAGGAAGAGCATCACATATATATTATTATTTTCAAGCTAGGTAGTGCATATTTTGTGTTTGTATCTACCTTCTATACCATGAGAGAGAATATAGGGAAATCTTATAAAAAACTGACTCTTGAGTCCTTTTTTGATGCTTTGATTAGAGAGCAAGATAAGTTTGTACAACTTGGAGTTATCAACACTCTAGGTACCTCCAACAAAGCTTCAGTAGCCCAAAAAAATGATAAACCCAAGAATGCCAAGAAGCAACACCCTTTCCACAACAACAAGAAAAACAAGGGTCCCAAACCCACTCAAATAGCTTCAACTCCTAATGGTGACAAAAGAGAAAAATAAAAAATTAAGAAGACTGAAAGACATTGCAACTTTTGTGGGAAAGATGGTCATGATGAGTCCAAATGTTTCAAGAAGATTTTATCTTTAGAAGCAATGATGAATAAGCATAATATCGATATTGATTCTACCACTACTACTTCTTCTTATTCTCATGGACATGCACTTTCTGCTTTTGGTTTCTCCTTCAATGCAACTTATACTTCTTATTTTGTTTAGTGGCTTATTGATTCCGGAGAATATTATCATATAGCTAAGGAGAAAGCCATATTTTCTACTCTAAATGATTGTTACACCAAGAAAATATTTGTTGGTGATGATAGATCTCTTAGTGTTGTAGGATCTAGAACAATTCAGATAGATAATGGTCATTTCAAATGTGTATTACGTGTTCCAAGTATTTTCTATAAAATTCTAAAAATATATCAAATCAATAATTTAGGTGAAGGTAAAACTGTAGATTTTTCACCTCACCAAGTTGTAATCAAGGATCTAAAAGATTCTCAACATGTTTTTGCAACTGGAATTATTGATGATATTACCAGGTTGTACAAATTTGACAACATTGGGTCATCATATTTCCCATCGTTTTTGTTTCTCATAGCGATGACTTGAGAAAACTTTTGCATGAGAGGTTTGGTCATCTAAACTATCACTCATTGCAACAACTATGTAGTCAACATATGGTGACTAGTCTTCCTATTTTTTCATGCAGAGATGGTGCTTGTGCCGGTTGTGTCCTCGATAAACATCATCTGAATAGTTTTGAAAAGCATGCCTTTTGGCATGCCTTAGGCCCTTTGCAACTCGTTCATAGTGACTTGTGTGATCCACTCTTTTCTCCTTCTTTTTCTGGGTGCAAGTATTTCTTAACTTTCATTAATGACTTTTCCATACATACTTGGGTTTACTTCTTAAAAATTAAGAGCAAAGTTTTTTTCCTACAAGGTCCTTGTAGAAAAGAAATATGGACATCAAATTCAAAGGTTAAGAATAGATAATGGAGGTGAAAATGTCACCAATAATTTTACAAGTTAATAAACTACATAGGGCATCCAAATGCATCACACTATTCAATATACACCTCAAAAAAATGGTGTTGTTGTAACACCCCAAGGCCGAGCCCATGCTGAATTGTAATTATGTTTATAGGTTGGTGAGCCAAGTGTTTATAGGTTGAAAACTTACATTTTAATTAGGCCGGAGAGCCTATATGCTTAAGGACATGATCCTGATTTTTGTATATGTAAATACACATAACTTTAATAAAATTACACTGTTGTGTGTAGACCAACCACACATAAAGAATTATGGGGGACTAAGCTCCACTAGTTAGGGTAAGGGAGGGGGCTAAGTGTCTAGGCCTAGGGGATAAGATATAGGGATTACCTCTAATGGAATAATATTTTATTATTATTTCCTAAAGGATAAGGTGGACATGATTGGTATTGTCCTAAGTTCCTGGAAAGTGAACAAGTGCTAAGTGGAACTCATGCGGCTTTAGGAAGACATGTGTCAACCTGGGCACATGCATTTTATAGCGGGGAAAGCCATCTCATTGGGGTTTCCTCCTCCTCACCATTCTCACGACCCTGACAATTCTCTAGAATTCTGTCACCCTACCTGATTCACCATTGAATCATGTACTGAGCCACCATCATCTCCATCATTGACCTCTGAACAAACACGCACCCTGTAACTATCTGAGCTGTTTTGTGTCATAACTATTGGTTGTTGCAACCCACACATTTCATTGAATGAGTGTGGATTGATACCATTGTCTACTCTTACTGAGATTTGTTGTTGCCATCACCTTTTTGGGAATTGACTTAGAATCTCGACTGAAGAAGTAGGTTGTCAAGCATGTGGTTTGAAGAGGCGGGTTTGTAGGCTCATGGACTAAATAAGTAGGTTGTCAGGCATGCAAGAAACTCTCTCCAAGTGAGAGAGGTTGTTGGGAAAGTGATTTCCTTATGGGAACCCAACTATTGCTATAGTGCTTGGAGAATTCCTATCTGGCCTGTTGTTGAAGCCATGGAAGGGAAGTGGGGCAGCCAAAGAAACATTGAGCAGAGAAGGGGAACACTTCCTGGGGTGGGACAGGCATGTGGGGAATGAGAGGCTGTAGGCTGTTAGTGTGAGATGGACCTAGGAGATCATCCTTCCTGTTGACCTGTGTGACTTTCCTGTTTCCCTTTCCAAGCCTAGGAATCCCTTGCCCAATGGATTTTAGTCCCATCTCAGGGGTGACCCACTGCTGAGCATGATGGGAAGCGTGGTCTAAGGATGGGAGGTTCATGGAAGGTCTGTACACAGTTGGTGGTCATCTATTAAAATATAAGTACCAAATATCTGTTGATTGTATGTTGTGTAACTGTACACATGTTATAATTGATGAGTAATTCTTGGATATATCGTTTATGATGTATGTGTAGGCTTGTTGTTATTTCTGCATTAATTTGTGTATGGTTATAATATGTCATCTGTATGCATATATTATCAGTATGTTTTAATGATTATTTCCGCATGAATAAGTGGCATGAACAAAATGATGTAACTATTAATCTAAGATAGATAGACATGCATATAAATTCATAAAAATGGTATCAAAGCATAAAGGTTATTTAGTGGCATGGTCTGGCCTGTTGGTTTAGGGTCGGGGATGTCACAAATTGGTATCATAGCTACGAGAGATTTCCAAGATGTGGCATTGCCCGACCTGTTGGTGGCTGGGAATGTTACAAAATGGTATCAGAGACATGGTTTTAACACTGAACCTGGATGGGCCATGTTAGTGGAAGCTGAAGAAAAAGTTTTGAATTTTTTTTTTTTTCGAAATGGACAAAACTCAGGTTCAGAGCCCATGGTTTCTACCCGAAACCTAGATGGGCCATGAATGAGAAATTTGATGAAGAAAGTATAGAGAATTTTGAGGTACAGAGTTCCAGAAGGGCGTTGAAAGAATACTTGGACTATTTTCTGAAACACATGAGGTGTAACAAGTTTAAGAAATGGCCACAGCGAAAGAAATCACAACATTCATGGTGTTGGTCCATTTGATCTGGGCGAGATCAAGATAAGCCTTTAGATCAAGAAAAGATTAAGTCATGAATGTTAGATATCGTTGAAGGGAGATTGACGGTGGGGAGCCATTGTGGATATCGGGAAGGAAATTAAAGTGAGAGTAAGTTGAGACCCCACAATCCCTCAAGATCATTGATCTTGCTCGATCAAAAGATCAATTATGGATATCGATTCCACCATGGATGAACATCTTCACATTGCGGAGATTGGGAAGGACATTAAAGCGTGAGATAGTTGATTTTCCGTAATCACTCCTGGACGTTGATATTCACGACTCTTCAAAACACGACTGTCGATATTGCAAATTGAGATAAGGGCCCAAAGGTTAAGTCAAGGTCACAACTCTCGGTCACCTGTAGAGAAGACATAGTGAATTTTGTGAATTCTTGTCCGTTGATCCAAGCAAGGAACACATGTTAAGCCTATTCAAGAATACAACATTCAGGAGAAATAATGTGTGAATAGAGTGGAAACTATCGAATTTTCGAATCCTGAAGATTCAAAGTCCCGAAGTCCGAAGAAAATCTGGATCGTTCGTTGAAGGAGACACGTGTCAGAAGATCGAATTGTTCGAGAATTCAACGTTCAGGAGAAACGGGGTATGCTAAGGTGAAATATCCCGAAGCCCAAAGTCTCAAAGTGACGTGGCCTGCTGACGTCACTAGGGATGGCATGGACACATGGGATGTGTGCCATGTTTTAGTGAGTTAAGGACCTTTGTATGATATAAATGCAGTTAGGATGTGGCATATATCACCCAAATGATTGGACCACGTGTCAACTTCATGTGTCCTGCCATGTGGCACTCCTGGAGGTGGCACAAGGTAGTTAAAATTGGCGAAGAAGTTAGCTATATTGGGACCTCATTAACTTTGATCATGATCTATCAGTATCAATGGTCGGGCGACATTGCGGAGATCAAAGTTGCATGAAATATAATTCTACAAGGTGGTCCCGCAATCTGAACCATAGTTTCCTAGAAGGGGTATGTGTTAGCGTGGGGACAATTACAGAATGATCAGTGGGTTAATCCAAAACCACCAACCCATGTCCCCACAATTTGAAAAGTACTAAAGTTGATGTGACATTTTCAACATATATTAGTTTGAGCATGGAAATCATGGGTGCCAGATCATGAAGTCCAGAGACTTGACACTCCGAAAGAAATGGTGCATGAAGGAGTGTGGATTGTAGATTTGTCGTTCTTCGTGCATTGTACAGTTCATTTTTCTGTGATGTTGGGACGCACAGAAAAAGGGAAACCTCCAAAGCTAGGAGGCCGAAGTTTGAAGGCTCTGGATAAGCACCCAAATCATAAGCGTTGGGTCAGAGTCGTGGTCCCATGCGAACCAAAGGCTGAAGAAAAAAAAAGGGGCTAGCACCCAAAATTTGTTGTAGAACATAACATGGCTTAGAGATAGAAGCATGAGGGGTTCTTGACTGACCAAGACCCCCTGAAAACGGAATTTGATATTGTTTTTGTTGAATCAGATTGGTTTATTTTGGAAATTTTTTAAAGTCTATTAGTCTGACAAATTTTTTTTTGGTTGACTGCACATTTTGCAGAGTTAACGATTGTCAAAACCAAACCGAATTTTAGCATAGTGAAGAGAAATGGGGAAGGCACAGGATGCTTACAGTTCAAAAAATGAATTTAGAGGAATGGATGTTCATTTAGGAGTTGAAGGATCGAACTCCAATGGGAATGGAGAAGAGATAGATAAAGAAGGAAACATGATGAAACTCATTGAAAAGTTGCAGAAAGATGTCCAGACTCATCGAGCAGATAAAAAAAATCTCATGAAATCTAGGGAGAAATAGGGATAGTTCAACATAAAGTTGATGTAGAGCCTGGAAATAATAGAAAATAAATTGGATACGGAGAGTGGCTCAAGAAAATCAAGAATTCATAGAAGAACAAACATTGATAGAAGACATCACCAACACTCCCTGAGGCATTTCATAAGAGAGTACACAACAAATCAAGTCTATCCCCTGTTAGGAAGCATAAGAGGTATGGGGAGTATGAGCTACGAGGAGAAATGAACAAAATCAAATGTCCTACATTTGATGGGGAGCACAAGAAGGATGAAGATGCAGAGACATGGCTGTTGGGCATGAGAAAGTTTTTTCAATTGCATAATTATTATTCTCATGCAGAGGGAAGAATTTCCATCTATCAACTCAAAGGTAAGGCATCCATGTGGTGGGATCAACTTGTGCAAGTGCAACACATTAAAGAGAAAGATGCTACTTTGAGGGAATTTAAGAAGTATTTTGAAAATAAATACTTGACTAAGAGGTACTATGATAAGAAAATGAAAGATTTCTTTGAACTCAAGCTGGGGAGTATGTCCATTGATGAGTATGAAAGAAGGTTTTTAGAATTGTTGAAGTATGTTTCTTTCATCAACAATGAGATAGTCAAGATTAAGAGGTATTTGAGTGGGTTTCCACCATCCATCAGTGACAAAATACAATATGATGATCCCAAAACATTGGAGGATACCATAAGGTGAGCTAAGTGCATATATGATTAGCAAAGATGTTAAGGTCCTAACCCGCACATAGGTAGA
>ML865167.1:4217-22148 GCA_009831015.1 Picea engelmannii
CCTCCTTTTATAGGCTAGGAAGAGCTAGGGTTTTAGTCGAACTCTCGGCCATGCATGGCGGAGAGTTTCAGTTAACTAACAAAAAGCCTCGTGTCTCGGCGGAAACTTCCCTGATTTTTTGCATTGTTAGGTACTCGCGGGCTGTTTTGGGCTAGCTCGCAGATACCCGCGTTCAGTAAGAGGACAGCAAGCGGATGCCCGCGCCCAGTGAGAAGTTAGGGCGCGGGTTGCTTGTTTTAAGTGGTTTTTTGAGGAATTACTCAGCATGGCTTTGGCTAGGAAGAGGCATGAGTTGGCTTGATGCCAGGTAAACCTGTATGGTGCATTTTAGGGTTATAACAAAAATGAAGGGGTTCACAAGAGTTTTGACAGGGAGTGCAAAGTTTTATGTAGAGTTAGACATCAGAATTTGATTAAAATCATAACCTCTTATTCAAACCTCCAAATCAAATCTTTAATATTTCCATTAATGTCAAATGGAAGCTTGGAGAAGTGGTTATAACCAAATGGAGAAGAAGAAAGTGGTTTGAGTTTGATTCAAAGATTGAATATAGAAATATATATTGCACAGGTGATCCAGAATTGGATCTCGGAACCAAAATGGGTCCGGGAAGGCCTAAAAATCAAAGTGCTCAGAATGGCTTCAAAATGGACGTGTGTGTAGGCCTCGTCAATATGAACCCAACGCAACTTGAACAGGCTCAAATGGACATCGTAAGCTCCATATATCGCAATCTGTTCATTTTTCCAAACAGACAAAAAATTGATGACTGTATAGTCCGTACAGTGCCACGTGGCCACTGACTGTACAAGTCATACGGTCATACAGTTGATGTGGAAGGGTTCATTGGCATGTTAATGTGGAGAGGATGTTGACTGGGAAAGTACATGTGAGTGAGTCGTGGAGTGACATGTGTCACCACTGCAAGGGTGGCATGTGACACATCCATATGACACGTGGAAAACATGGAAGATACAGTGGAAGGTGACAGAGCAGACACATGAAATATGTGGATGAATAGGCGATTGCCACATGGAATGTGTTCAACAAATAACATGGTGCCATGTGGCCCAGTCCTGGGCTACAACGTGGCACCCCTCCATTGGTCATTTTCGTTGGAAAAAATTGTTTGGACTCAACGAGATTTAAACTCGGGACCTCTGGTAGGGGAGCATTTTGGCGTAAGTCGGGCTATCAGCCTGCCTACCTTGTGGCGCTTACCTCTATATGGTTTTGTTTTCATATATGTTGCAATATATGCTAAGTTTGGCGGAGTAAGAGTTGGGGCCTCGCCCTAGCCCCGATGTATACTATACGACCACGCTACCATATGACCCCTGGTTCCACGTTATCCACAATATATACCATTTGGCATGTAGAATGGATAGACCTTAGCCTCGATCGTATGGGTATACACCATAGGACCCAGTTACATTGTTGGCGCAGAGGTTATAAGGGTTATCTCTGGTCAGTCAGGTTGGCCCACCGACCAAGGGGTATAAAAACAGGTCGAAGATCAAGGGCTATACCCGTATGTTTGTGCGTGGTGGATAAACCTGAGGCGACGTGGGCCGAGCACATATGACCAGAGCCAGGAGATCAAGGGGGCCAACGCATAATGGCTAGCGCCTCACCACATGGAGGTGACCAAGTGACCAAGAGACAACGAAAAAGGGGTTGTGCCCTTGATTTTTGTAACTGTGGGTTTTTATACTATGCATTAAGATTTTAATGATTTATTCAGTAGTTTTTAGAGATTTTTTGCCAATATTGGGGGATATTGGGCCCTTTTTTAGGCTAGATCTTGGGGGGAAGTCGGGATATTGTTACCAACTTCAGGCCTATATAAACCAGAGGTTATTGAATCCATGGTGTAGGTTCATAATAGGTTTATGCTAAAGGATTGTTGAGCCAAAGCCATTTTTATGCAAGGAAGCCATTGAGGAGAGCACCTTTGTGGGCCATTTCCGGGAGCTCTGTTCATCGGATTTTAGTGTCGTAAGTTTTGTTGGGTTCTAGAGATCTGGTAGAACAAGACTAGATCATTTTGTAACATTTTTGGCACTGTTATGATGTATTTTTAAAGCTTCAAACAGAAATAAGAAAGCCTCACCCACTGAGACAAAGGCCCCGATACATAGGCGAGATTGTCGAACTCCGTTATCACTTTGGTGTTTTATGGTTTGTTGTCTTCATGATCATGTTAAGATATGTATATTTCTTTTATGGCCGTCATGTTTCTTTAAATTTTTCCTCTTTCATTAATTTCCTAAATGGTAATTTAACACATGCAAGATAACTCAACCATTGTCGTTTAAAAGATCTTTTTGGATCAAGTGGTATCAGAGCTAGTTGATGGTTGGTTTTTGAGTTTGCATGATTACCAGAGAAAAGTTGAATCATGGTGAAGGCGTACTTATTGAAAAGAATCGATTGATTGGATTGAGAAAGAGAACTTCTCAAAGCGAGAAGATGGCATTGGAAGAGGGACTTTCTCATGATGAGAAAGAGTTTCGAAAAAATTTCTTCACCATGTCGAAGATGATGAAGTTTTTAAATGAGGATTACTTGGAATGGAAGAGACCAAATCTAGGTGAATCTTCAAAGATCAAAAGTGAAGAAGGAGAGGATTCTCCTCAAATTCCTCCTTCACCTCCTTCTTCTCCATCAGCTTCTTCTTCTTCTTCAAGTTCAAGTTCTAAATCCACTGCAAGAAAACATGTCCATAAACATAAACATGAAATTCCTTTACTAAAACTTGATGTAAAATTTGAATTACCTATGTATGATAGTGAAGTCAATGCAGAGAGACTTGACAACTGGATCAGACAAATGGAGGTTTATTGCAGTGTGCAACAAATCAAGGATGAGGCAACTCAAATCAAGTTGGCATCGCTTATACTTTCAGGTACAACACTCATCTGGTGGCAAAGTAAGTTGCAAAATGGCACGCAACAAGTGGGTAATGTATTTCCATCATGGAAACGTTTTATTTCTGTACTTAGAAAGATATTCTATCATTTGGGTTATAAAGAGAAAGCTTTAATTGAGTGACAAGATCTTAAACTAAGAAAGGAACAAATGATGCAAGAATACACAGATGGATTTTGTAAAATGGCATTGATGCTAGATATTCCTTTACATACCCAAGAAACTATTATGAAGTATATAGGAGGTTTACCTGCACATATTCGAAACACTTTATTTATGTTTGGACCTACTAATCTTGATGAGGTTTATGTTCAAGCTACATACATTGAAGCAGGGAAAACAAGAGTTGGTGTATCAGGGGAATCATCTTCAATGAAAGAGGACAAAAGGAAGTGGAATGGAAAGAAGGAAAATTTAGTGGCAAGAAAGGAAGAGAAGCCCTCTTGCAAGAATTGCAAGAAAGAGGGGCATGATGAGGACCATTGTTGGCAATTGCATCCCAAGAAGAGACCGAAGTGGTTCAAAGACAGGAAAGGGAGGCAAACAGTTGCAGCAACAACACGACCAATAGACTTGGGATCAGATTTAGGTGATGAATCTAAAGTCTCATTGGTTGGTTTGGCAGGCAAAATTGGTGATGAATTTGATTCTATAAGTAAATTGTTTGAAATAAGGGTCATTATGAGGCATACTAAGGTCGACACATTGATAGATAGTGGATCTAAATATAACTTGATTTTAGAGGAATTAGTTAAACAATTGGTATTAAACACTCATATGCATCATAATCCTTACACGCTTAAATGGATAAGCAACAATCATCAATTGCACATAACAAATCAATGCACATTAGAGTTTGCAATTTCATCTAAGTTTGTGGACGAGGTAACATGTGATGTGGTGCAACTCAATGGATGTGGAATGGTCTTAAGGAGTCCTTAATTGTATGATCGTAAAGAAATATTCTACAGGGAAAAGAATCAATAATAGTTAACCAAAAAAGGTCAAGAATATGTGGTTCATGCTCATCATTTAAAAGAAAATAAATCTCTTCAAACAATGGAACAATTAAAAAAGGAAGTTCATGCAAGCAACACACCTATAATTGTTTCAAATCAAGTAATTGATCTTAAGAAAGAACAGGATATGATTGTAGAATGGAAGATCAATCACACTTTGCTTCAAGATAAGCTAATGCCGTGAAAGTATTATAAACATATTAGCTCATTTGCAGTCATATTTATGATGTTATCATTAGTAATGTTGTCAACATGGATGATAGTGGATTCAATAAGATGTGACAGAGTACAAGTGGCTAACAATATGTTGTCAGTTATCATGATTGTTTTACAGTTGATCTTAATGAGACAGGTGCATAGGAAAAAGTTCAAAGACAGAGAACAAGTCGGGTGGCCTATCCCGCACTTGATGACTGGTCAATAACCTTTTAGGGGACCAAAAGGTCTTTAGTGGGGAGATGTAATATAGAATTGGATCTCAGGACCAAAATGGGTCCAGGAAGGCCTAAAAATCAAAGTGCTATGAATGGATTCAAAATAGACATGTGTGTAGGTCTCATCGATACGAACCCAATGCAACTTGAACGAGCTCAAACAAACCTCGTATGCTCCAGATATCGCAATCTCCTCATTTTTCAAAATAGGCAAAAATTTGATGATTGTACAGTCTATACAGTGCCACGTGGTAGCTCACTATACAGGTTGTATGACTGTACAGCTGATGTGGCAAGGTTTGTTGGCATGTTGATGTGGACAGGTTGCTGACTGGGAAAGTACAAGTGAATGATTCAGGGAGTGACACTTGTCACCACTGCAAGGGTGACACATGGCACATCCGTACGAAACACGACAAACATGGTAGGTACGTGGCAGGTGACAAAGTAGACATGTGGTAGATGTGGATGAATAGGCAATTGACATGTGGCATGTGTTCAATGAATAGCATGGTGCCACATTCCCAGTCTTGGGCTACCACGTGGCACCCCTCCATTGGTCATTTTCATTGGAAAATTTTGTTTGGACTCAACGAGATTTGATCCTGTGACCTCTGACAGAGGGGGGGCGTTTTGGTGTAGGCTGGGATACCAGCCCGCCTAACTGGTGGTGCTTACCTCTATATGGTTTCTTTTTTATATATGTTGCAATATATGCTAAGTTTGGTGGAGTAAGGGTTGGGGCCTAGCCCCAGCTCCGATGTATACCATGCGACCATGCTACCATATGACCCCTGGTTCCACGTTATCCACAATATATACCGTTTGGTGTGCAGATTGGATAGACCTTAGCCCCAATCGTATGGGTATACACCATAGGACACGGTTCTACTGTTGGTGCAGAGCTTATGGGGTTTAGCCCCAGTCGGTCAGGCTAGCCCGCCAACCAAGGGGCATAATCATAGGCCAAAGATCAGGGACTATACCCGTATGTTTGCATGTGGAGGATAAGCCCGAGGCCACATGGGTCGAGCACATATGACCAGAGCTAGGAGATCAAGGGGGCCAATGCATAATGGCTAGTGCCTGGCCACATGGAGGTGCCCAAGTGACCAGGAGCCAGAAAAAAAGGGGTTCCGCCCTTGATTTTTGCAAATGTGGGTTTTTGTACTATGTATTAAGATTTTTATGATTTATTCAACAATTTTTAGAGATTTTTGGTCAATATTGGGGGATATTGGGACCTTTTTGAGGCCAAATCTTGGGGGGAAGTTGGGATATTGTTACCAGCTTCAGGCCTATATAAACTAGACATTCTTCCAGCCATGGAGGAGGTTCAGAATAGGTTTATGCTGAAGGATTGTTGAGCCAAAGCCATTTTTATGAAGGGAAGCCATTGAGGATAGCACCTTTGCGGGCCATTTCTGGGAGCTTCGTTCATTGGATTTCAATGACGTCAGTTTTGTTAGGTTCTAGAGAACTGGTAGAATAATACCAGATCAATTTGTAATCTTTTTTGCACTGTTATGATGTATTTTTAAAGATTGGAAAATAAATAAGAAAGCCTCACCCATTGAGACAAAGGCTCGGAGACGTAGGCGAGATTTTCGAACTTCGTTATCACTTTGGTGTTTTATGGTTTTATGTCTTCATGCTCATGTTCAGATATGTATATTTCTTTTATGGCTATCATGTTTATTTAAATTCTTCCTCTTTCATTAATTTCCTAAATGGTAATTTAACACATGCAAGATAACTCAACCATTGTCGTTTAAAAGATCTTTTTGAATCAACAGGCCTTGACATATTTTCATCATCATTGTTTCATGCAAGTAATCCATTGCGATTTGAAACCTAAGAATGTCCTTCTAGCTAAAGATATGACAACATACTTAATAGACTTTGGCATTGCTACCATATGTTTTGCAAATGATAAGGATTTGACTTTCATTTCCACACATGCACTTAAAGGATCAACATGGTACATTCCTATAGATATTATTTAAACTAGATAGCATATTAATCAATGTTATGAGTTTCTTATATTTATTTAACACAGTGAAATAAAAACCTTAAGATGAGGATCTATGAATGCAAAATATGGAATGGGTAGACAATTTACAACAAAAGGTGATGTTTATAGCTATGGAATACTACTATTGGATATGCTCACTAGAAAGAAGCCAACCCACAACATGTTTGTGGAAGGAATGGACTTGTGGAAATGGGGATGGAGTCGTTTTCCAAACCGAGTAAGAGAAGTGGTTGACATGGGTCTACTGAGAATGACTGGTACATGTATTGAAGAAGATAAAGACCTCAATTGCCTCAATCAACTAATAAGTGTGGGTTTTCTTTGCACAAATGAATCCCCTTAAGAACGACCTACTATGATGGATATTTTGAGCACACTACAAAGCATCAAAGACACTTATCTGAACCTCGTTCCAAAATTTCAATGAGATATAACACATTTGTTGTGTTGTACAAGAAGTACTCTCAACAATACTAATGAAGGCCAAAGTTCATCAAGTTCATCGACATTATAGTCCATTATTATAGTCCATTGTCATTAATTCCATCTAGTTTAAGGCTTATTACCCTTTCCTTATTTGTGTAGAAATCTATGTTTGTGAGGTATGTGTGGCTCATGGTGTTCTGGAAATGTTTTAATTATTATAAAATTTCCCATCATATCTCATGAAAACTTTATGATCACTATCTTTTCTACATTTATAATTAAATGCATTGAACTTTTCTTTTATCAAATAGATCAAGAGTTCTCTATTTGTTTTAAATGATTTGAAAAATAGACATTTATAATCAAATGCATTACACTCTTTCTTTATTAAACACATAATAATTTTGTATTTGTTTTAAATGATTAAAATATTAGAAATAGTTTTTAGTTTCCATAATTATTAAAGAGAATATCTTGATTAATATAATTATTGAAGTGGATATCTTCATGGACATTATGTTGGTTGAATATGTACAATTAAAATGTTGTCTATTATATTTTACTTTTGAATATATGTATATTGCAGATGGGATGGAGTTGATATCAGTGATAAAAGAACAAGGGTTAAAAAAAATGGGATGTTGTTCGATTTAGATAAATTGGGAAACCAATTACGTTCATCGTTTTTATTAAATAATAATTTTTTAAAACAATTTGTATTATTAACTAGTGTTGCGAGATGGCGTTGGTTAAATGTTCTATCTTTTGTGTTTTTTGGCCGGAATTCGATGATGTAAATCTGGACAAAATCACAATTTTATGTTGTTTAAATTGTATTTTTGAACATGTGGGCTTAATGGTTAAGAACATGTGTTTCCTCATAAGAGGTCACAAGTTCAATTCCAGAGAGAGGTAGGGTATGTATACCTCTGTAGACTTTACCAGTCAAAATCATTGGGGGGGAGGGGGTCTCATACACCAATTTGGTGTTTGGCTTGGTGTGACCTTAAAAATACATTATTATTATTATAAATGGATTTAGTGTGCTAAAAAACCACTGGGACGCTCTGATTATACAAACTTAGCTACTTAAATATGCAGATTCAACCATTCCTCGCCGAATTTCAAACAAAATTAGATGAAAAAATTGCCAAAAAAAAGTCAAAAGATAAAACGTTTAGACTATAATTTTTTCAATTTACTATGAAGGAAGTGGAAAATTTAATAGTAAACCAAACTTTATAATTATAATGATATGTTTCAACATAAAACATGGGAAACTAATTTTCTACATAAATTTTTATTATTAAATAATAAAACAAAAATATTTTTTATTATAAAATAATAAAACAAAGATATTCTTTATTATAAAATAATAAAACAAAAATATTCTTTATGATAAAATAATACAAGTATTTTTTTATAAAATAATAATATAAAAATATCTTTTTCTCAAAAAGTCTAAGACTCATAAGCGATGTGAGATTAATTTCATTTCACCTAGCATATTTTCCATCTGTCTCACCAAAATGTAAATTCTACTTAAGAAAATCATGAATGATGTAAATTATTTTTTTAAATGGCAAATATTAATAATCCTTTCTAAAAGAATAGAAGTGTAATTAACCACTAAATATCAAATATATATGTTTTAAAAGGTGATATTCCTAAGAAAAGAGAGTTATAAATGGCTATTGAATATCAAGATATATGTTTAATGCTTTTTAACACTAAAACAAATATTTTTATTATTCATTATGTTTTATTATTCATCATGTTGTAAATTAGGAATAGTATCATTTGATAGTTTTAAAAGAAGGAATGAAAGGAATATTCCTAGGAATATTTTTTAAAATAATTAAGAATTATTTTATCAAATGTATATCAAGGCATAAAACCTAGAGCACAGGGAAATAAACCCAATAGGTATTGTAACACTAACTTAAGTTATTTTAGCTTTACTATTGTAACACTAACTTAGGTTCATTTTAGTTGTAGATATATAAACCATTAAGAAAAATAAAATAAATAAAACCCAAGATGGATCTATGTTTTATATATATTTTTTACATTATATAAATAATTGTCAACTATTTTTTAAATATTATAAACATTTTTAATAATGATTTTGTATATTAAAGTGAGGTTATATTTATACAAATGCCAACTCCAATGTTTTCAAATAGATGATAAATGAATTATATATATAATTTTATGTAAAAAACAAATTGCATGTTAAGTTGAACATAATCTCTTGTTAATTTTGCAAGTGTCCTTGCAATGCACTTAATCATTTCACATTCATAAGTCATCATGTGATTATTTTTTTTTGGCAAGTGTTTGTGAAACTCTTGTTATATAGGCTAGCTTTTAGATTATGGTTAAGTCTCTTATTTGAAATACAATACTCTTGTGGCTAATCTTTTTCGATTATGTGGTTGATATAAAGTAAGAATTGAATGTTTTATAGGGAATTCATGTGAATTGACAATGGATTTTTTTTTAGGGTGAACAAATGGAAGATGAACCTATGTTGTCCAATTATAGCATATGCAAAGACTCAACCATCACTTTGGTAATGCAGTTACATGAAGGAGAGGCGAGTCCTAGATTGTCTTTAACTTCAAACCTTGTTTCATTCGAGAATGTAGTTAGAAACAAATATTCTAATTTTGTTGCTCTAAACTATCCTCTATTGAGTTTGTATATTGTGGATAACTCTGAAGCAGTGCCAAAGATGGAGGTCTTTGATCTGGTTGCCAAATAGTTAATTTCATTTTACAAATCCTCTTCATTAGCATGCAAATTCAATGGTTTCTGGCCTTCTACTTTAGATTTGTACCAATGGATTTATTTGACCTAGACAAAATATTGTGAGGTTTATCTCTACTCTAAGGGTTTCTTTATTGTTAAGTTTTCCAATCTTGTTGATTATAAAAAAGTATTAGAAGAGGGCCCCTGGTTTTGTCGTAGAGTGGGCCTTTTTGTTATTCCATTGTTTCCCTTTTTCAATCCTACCACTGTGTCTATATCAAAAATACCCATTTAGGTTCAACACCCAAAATTTCCCCTTCATTTTTTCATTTATCCACTTTCAAAGATATTGGCAATACTTTGGGAAATTACATAAACATAGATCTAGAGTGGGTTATGTTGTTCCTGAAATTGATTCTAAGGCTCAAAGAATAATGTCAGGCATCAAAGATTTTAAATTAAATGTTTTTATAAGTGCTTTCTTCTACCTTTAGTTTTTTTAAGAAATAATCTTTAAATGAAATTTATGATAAGATAGTTCAGACGTTGTATCTCGTTATCTGGGTCGTAATTTTGATTTCAAAAGATGTAGAAATGATTAACAAAACTGTTAAAACAAAGCTAGGTATCAATTATAGATAAGTCTCACCATGTTTGGAGTAGAAGAAAAGTAGAAGATGTACCCTTGAAAGGAGATTAAGAATGCAACAATTTACACAGGTCACTGGTCTTGTTTTTAATCACAGTAATAACAGAGGAAACAATGTTACTGAATAAAATTATGATATATTATGATCACAATAGACATATTACTAAATTGTAATCATTCACTCTTCAAGAACTACATAAACAAATTCATAAGATATGGAAAAACAGAGGAAGCACATAACTCAAATGGAACGAAACTTAGAATCTTTGTCGACACTTGTATTAATATTCAAAAAGGTTTTCTCTTTTACATTAGGCTAGAAGCAGCCATGAATAGATCTAAAATATATCTACTTATACAAAATTGTCTCAACTAAAAGTAGTTGGACTTTTCACAGTATCTTATCTAAAAATAGAATACAATATGAATGGAATAACATAATGCATATATTGTTGAGTTTTGACTCGATGTGTTGGTGCTTTATATGTTCCTTCATTTTCCCCCAGATGCACTTGCTTTCCTTTGTCCATTGAACTGGGTACACATGTCCATCAAGGCTACCACGAATCTCGAAGGCTCAATCTTCTCATTCAATTCAAAGGAAAACATATTTTTTTGTACTTGGGGTAGCTTCTCCTGGATCTTTCTTACTTCCTGGGCTATGATTTGATATTGTAGATTTGGATTAACCAACAATTCATTTATTTTGAGTCAATCAATATGATTCATATGTTGGATGGCAGATTGAATATTTTCCTTATTCTTTCTAGAGTTTTCGTGATTCATTTCTATTCCAATCTTCCCCAATTCCTCTGAGATATTATTTTCTTCAAATTCAATCAATTTTTTATTTACAGAAGATAATGTCTCCAGAAAAGCCTCCTTTCCATCTCTAGCAAGTTTCTTGCTTTCTTCTAGATTTGTTTCCCAAACATTCAAGACCATTTCACCCTTCACTTGTTCATAATGTGAGAAAGGGGCAAGACCAGGGATATTGGCTTTCTGCCTCCATATGATAAATTCCTAAAACTTGGACCTAGCTACACATACATCTTTTTCTTTTACATAAATACTTTTCAAAGAAAGATTTATTGCCTGATAGCATTTCTGAATCGTATCCACCTTCTGATATAGCTCCTACTAGACAACTTCCAACTTCTCATTGAGTTTTGATGCTTGTGTTTTGAAAGTAGTGATGTCTATTGTTGTGTTCTCTGTTAGGGCCAATTTGGCCTGCAACTATTCTATCAAATTGTCCTTCTAAGTGATCAAACCTTTACTGGTCTATGAACTCTAGTAAATCATCTTGATTTTATCATGTAACTACTTCATCTAATGCTGATAATTAACCCTGATTTGCTATATGTCTTGATTCATTCTGCTTCTGACAATTTGTTCTGTACTATGTATTTCATTATGCAATTTCCTATATCTATAATAATACAAGTCAATGCATTTTCTTGAGTTTATATAAATGAATTATCGTATGCCTTACTTGAAGTGTTTAACCTTATCCACATATTTCTATACGAGTCTCCTTGCAACAGTTATACCGTTACTGTATGCGCACTCTAAAAGTCACAAGTAGTGGACGTTCTTTCCAGTTTTCGTTAAGTCTTTTAACTTAGTAGTTAGCGGGAACTTAACACATGCCAGTTGTGTAATGATAGGGTTGATCAAAAAATGATGTTTAGCGTTGAGGGTTGGAATCCCATCTAGCATGATGATTCATAACCCTAATACTTACTATCCAACATGAAACTTCCCAACTTAGTGACAAGGATTAGCACTAACAATGTTATGGGATCAACTCAATGGGCAGTTAAGACATGTCTGTAAATACCATTGAATTCTTTGGGTGAAAGTTATGAGGGTTCTGCACTATATTGGTTCTAGGTTCTCGTGACCAATGGGGATACACCATGCACCTTGGTTGACATGGATAGCATACCCAAAACATCCCCTCACCATTACTCTGCAATACAAAGGCACCTAGGGTAACTAAAGTTTCATTTTCCTTCATCTCTTTGCATTTGCAAGGAAACACCCAATGTTAACCCTACAACTCTTTTCTGTGGGTAAGAACAATGACATGGAGGATCCTGCTCTGCGTAACTAAATAAATGGGTACACGACCGTCTCGTTTCCTCCTCTACCAAATAAGTCCACAATAGACTCTAACACTCAAGTTATGTGACCAAGATATATTTTTGTTGTAGTTGTTTAGTCAAATTGTCCACTGACCATTGATTGGAAGTGGCAAAATACCCTAGTAAATTTGCAACTTCCTTTGCAAACTTAGGATCATCTTGGTTTTTCCCATCATACACTAATCTTTGCCTTTTAGTGACTAGTCCATCCTTTTTGCTGAGATTCTCTTTTTACAATAGCTTTCCATTTCTAGCTGAAAAAGAAACTTGAGGGGGGCATTTCTTCAGGCAAGGTAGGAGTAATATCATCTACATGAATGAGCTCTAAACTAGGAGTTCCAAAACTAGTCTGTAAAGGGGTTAATGAGGGAATGGGAGAAATAATTGTTGTGGATATTTCTGGACCTATTGTACTTGGGGTGCCAACATGAGTAGCTGGTGTTGAATGAGGAACAACTTGTCCCGAAGTCATGAAAGCTTCAAACTGGGATAACATTTATTGATCATTAAGACCTAGCAATGATGATTTTATCTCTTTAAATAACCCTGAACTTTTGGAAACTTCTTCAGATTTTTTCTTAGTGGAGCAACTTGGCTCAGATCCTGTGGGTTTAGCTTCCTGTGAAGATGGCATGGGATTTGACTCTCCTTGTAAGATCTTAGGAAAAATCTTTCATCTATGCTTTTGGAAGCTGAGGAAACCAACCTGTTGGTTAGGAGGTAGAGTATGGAATCTACTTTGAACTTCTTCATAGGATATAACTCCCCTAAAAATCTAATCATAAGGAGACTCCTCATGGATGTATCATTTCATGTTATATTGAGCCAAATGATTCTCTATAAATTTATGTGGATCATTTCTCTTGAATTCATTGTCAAATAATTTGACATCTTCCAGGGCCACAACCTCAACTTTGAAATGACCAAAATCTAACAAGTAAACATACCAACCTGAATGGGGAAAGTCGACCGTACCTTTTTCTGAGAAGCCTTTAATTCCTTGGTGATACCTCCTGCTATTGTTCGGTATGCTACTTCTCTGCATACCAGTATGTTGGGTAAAAATTGTGGAAGGGCATGAGGAGGAACGAAACAACCAAAAACTCTAATGTAGGAGAAATTCTCCTTGATGAACTAGTCTGCAACCGTGCCTAAGTTTCCCATAATCTTCTCTGAAATATTGGGTGGCGGATGGCCATAGATAGCTGTGTGAATAGGTACCACTATGCTATGACATATTTCGTAAAACAAATCTTTAGCATTTTATTCGCATAGTTTGGAGTGGTAGAAATGTATAGGCTCAGAACTAGTCGATGTCCAACTCCAGTTCATTAGGAGGAATGGGGCCATGAAACAAATGGTGTCCATGATATATGTAGACATGTAAAAAGGAGCAGGTTTCCATTTCAATTTCAATGATTGATACTCGAAACTTTCCTTAGCCAGGTTATCAGACAACATTTTGGCCTAATTGAAGGTATAACCATTGGCTACTTCATTCAATATGGCTATGAACCAAGTGGATATCGATGGCCACCCACCTTTTTCAACTGGCTCAAAACAGTTTTCTGGCAATTTTGGCAATTTACTATTTTTAACAGGTTTTAACTTCCAGGGCCATTTTGAGGGCCTAAATGAAGGTTTTTCGGGATAGACCCAACTCAATGATAGCCAAAATCATGATTTAGGCCCAAAAATGAATCTCCTCAATGATACCTTTCCAACGGGCTATCATATTCCTAAAACGAAGATCGTATGGAAAAGTTATGACCCCAAGAAGTTAATGTACTAACTTACCCAAACGGGGCCCACATGAATTTTGGTGCTTCATCTCCTAGGGTTAGGTTTTTGGATGTCTAGGGTTTTTGGCATTCCTGTTTATTATAAAAATGCCTTCAGAGCCTCATTTTAATCATCTTCTTGCGAATGCGAGTAGCCGTCACATCTCTTCTCAGAGATAAGCTGCCACCATTCTAGCGAGTCTTTCACTCTGTATTTTTACAGTCTCTGTACATTTCTTTGATTAATATAAATCATCTGTTACTATATATATGTGTTTATGGTAGCATATCTAATACATTTATGTTATATTATTGAATATCTGCGATATCTCTGTGCATTTCTTTATTATATCTCTGTTCTCATTTTGTGCCGAAAATAATCCAGAACATTGGTATCAAATAAGGCTGCTCTTGATCATTTTTTCAGTGCATGTCCTCGACAAGGTCTGAGTATAGCAAGTTGGGTCTCGAGCTTGTCTCTCTTGAAGAAAATCTCTCTCATACACCTAAGAAACCCTCAATGGTGGAAGAAAAGAAAAACGACGGAGAAGACGATCATATCAGTCTGTTGCTTGAGCAAGATCTCATGTGACAGAGGGACGAAATGATGGAGAATTTTTCCCACATCCTTTAACGCCTACTGATAGAAACAGACGCATATTCATCAAGAGGCCACTTTGGAGGCACCTCGACTTTCAAGGTATAAGTTAATTTTGATATTCTTGTATTTGAAGGACAGATAGATGCAGAATCCCTAGACAAATGATTAAATCTGCTAGAAGGTTATTTTTCCATTCACAATTTTTTCTACAAAGAAAAGATCACCTTCGAACTCCTTAAATATCTCCCTCATGTCAAACATTGGTGGGAAACTTATTGGGAGGAAAGTTCCACAAAGGAGTCTGGAATATATGGGGTCGACCCCACTTGGTATTTTTTTGTGGATGCGGTAAAGGAACAGTATTACCCTGTTGGAAACTATGAGGAACAATACATGAGATGGACCACACTGTGGCAAGAGAGGGGCCAAGTAGTTCCGAAGTTCACCAATACCTGCCATACCTTGCAAACCAAGCTGGGTATCAAAGACTCCAAGTGAAATTTGGTTCTAAAATACCGTGGGGCTCTACACAGATACATCCAAACTAAAATGAATTTTCTGGACATCTCATCACTTGGTGTTGCCTATCGATATACTATTAAAATCGAGAAGAAATTTAGGCACCAGAACAAATGGGAGTTCGGGACTGCAAATCCACAACAACCAAAGTATGACAAAGACAACCCTAACAAACAGTCTCCCGAAAACCAATCCAAGCCATAGGAAAAGAAGGGTCACGGGAAGATAAAGAAGGACACCGAGAAATGGTGCAATTCCCACAAAATCCCCTGGCACAACACCGATGAATGTCACTCAAAACAATCATTGGTGGACGAGATCAAAGACAAGGAGAAGAACCCTGATTCTGAATCTGATTTTGAAAATACTGGTAAATGACAAATCATTGACGCAGACCCCACTTCTATTGTCGTGACCGCAATAATTCAGCCAAAATAACCAACAGATCCTAAAGAGGGGGAGCGCCTTTTTCATTCACAGATGTGGGTGAAGGGGACCCCACTACATTTTATTTTTGATAGCGGAAGATAGAAGAACCTCACCTCAACAGAGGTCATCAAATAGTTGGGATTGTTGACAACACCACACCCGCAGCCATACAACATCGAGTGGCTTCACCAAGAATGAGATATCTATGTCAGCCAACAGTTCAAATTGTCATACGACATCCAACCCTTCAAGGATGAGGTATTATGTGATGTTTCCCCACTGGATGTCTGTGATGTTCTCTTGGGCCAGCAATATATGTGGAAGCACCATGTTGTTTATGAGTCTTGACCTCGTAGTGCCATTGTTACTTTGGGGGGTCATCTCTATAGAATACCAAAGGTAGTTCTGACTACTGTTCCACCTAAAAAGTGCCACAAGGTAGTATCTCATACTGCAAAATTTAGCTTCTTCACAATCTGTTCAAAAGAAGAACAGAAGGACACTGCAACCATGATCTGGGTTATTTTCAGCACAAAATGAGAGCAGAGATATAATAAAGAAATGCACAGGGATATTGCAGATATTCAATAATATAATAGAAATGTATTAGAGATGCAACCATAAACACAAATATACAGTAATACACGATTTCTATTCATCATAGAAATGTACAGAGACTGTAAAAATACAGAGTGAAAGACTCGCTAGAATGGTGGCAGCTTATCTCTGAGAAGAGATGTGACGGCTACTCGCATCCGTGAGAAGATGATTACAATGAGGCTCTAGAGGCCTTTTTACAATAGACGAGAATGCCAAAAGTCATAGACATCCAAAAGCCTAACCCTAGGAGATGAAGCGCCAAAAGTCATGTGGGCCCCGTTTGGGTAAGTTGGTGCATCAACTTCCCGGGGTCGTAACTTTTGCATACAATCTCTGTTTTAGGCGTATGATAGCTCGTTGGAGAGATCTATCTGAGAACTACAACTTTTGGGTGAGAAACATGGATCTATGATCCATGTTGCTCCCTGTTTTCTCAAAAAACATCGTTTAGGGCCTCAAAATGGCCCCGGAACTTAAAAACTGCTAAAAATAGTAAATTACCAAAATTGCCAGAAAACTGTTTTGAGCCATTTGGAAAAGGTGGGTGGCCACCGATATCCACCTGGATCAATCCTCCCTCCTTAGGAAGCAATGGTCTCCATTGCATTGAGTTTCCGGGGGAGAGGGAAAAACATTTGTTGAATCTGCATCTTGGTGAGCTGTTTGTCTTGCTGGAGAAGTCACGCTGCTTAGTTTGTGGAAATCTATCACGAACCCGTGGCTGGAAAGTTTGGAATTTTTTGACCAGTCTGGCTATTTTAGATGACTGTGTGTAGAAGGAATATTCATGCTTTGCTGCAACCTTGTCGACCTGCTTCTACTGGATAGAAGGTGCTTTGGTCGAAGCTGTGGTGGCTGCAGTATCCTTCTGTTCACCCTTTGAACAGATTGTGGAGAAGATGAATTTTGTAGTATGAGATACTACCTTGTGGCACTGTTTAGGTGGGGTAGTAGTTGGAATTACCTCTGGTATCCTGTAGAGATGACCCCCCAGAGTAATAATGACACTACGGGGTTGAGAATCATAGATAGCATGGCATTTCCACATATATGGTTGGCCCAAGAGAACATCACAGACATCCAGTGGGGCAACATCACATAATACCTCATCCTTGAAGGGTTGGATGCCGTATGACAATCGACACTACTGGCTGACACGAAGATCTCGTCCTTGGCGAAGCCACCCAATGTTGTATGGTTGCGGGTGTGGTGTTGTCAACAATCCCAACTGTTTGACGACCTCTGCTGAGATGAGGTTCTTCTGGCTTCCGCTATCAACAATAAAATGCAGCAGGGTCCCCTTCACCCATATCTATGAATGAAAAAGGTGCTCCCCCTCTTCTGGATCTATTGGTTCTTCTGGTTGAATTGCTGCGGTCGCGACAATAGCAGTGGGGTCTGCGTCGATGATCTGTCTTTTACCAGTATTTTCAAAATCAGATTCTGAATCAGGGTTCAACTCCTTGTCTTTGATCTCGGCCACCAATGACTGTTTTGAGCGACATTCATCGGTGTTGTGCCAGGGGCTTTTGTGGAAATCGCACCATTTTCCAGTGTCCTTCTTTGTCTTCCCGTGACCCTTCTTTTCCTGTGGCTTGGACT
>WSFP011427135.1:0-22011 GCA_009831015.1 Picea engelmannii
TCTCTTTTTCAAGGCGTTGAGTACTTATTCTGAGGTTTTTCTATGCTATATTGATATTTGGTTCTTAACATTATTGAGATTTAAATATAATTATGGTGCTAGTGCAGGTTGCATTTTAATTAGTCCTGATGGTGTAAAATTATTTTAACATGTAGATTGGAATTCCAGTGCACTAATAATACCACAGAGTATAAGGCATTAATTCAGGGTCTAAAGAAGGAAATCAACATGAATGTGTAGGACATCTTGGTATTCAATGATTCAAAATTCGTTGTTAAATAGGAAAAAAATCAAATTCTTTGTGTTTCTAGTCACTTGAAACATTATCAACAATTGGCTTAAGATCTCAGTAGAAAATTTTCTACAATTAATATTGTTTATATACCTATAATGCAAAATGCTAATGTAGATTTGTTGGAAAACGTAGCTTATAGACTTATTCGTTCTGAAGATTTTTCTCTAGATGGATTCTCTATTGAATTAATTTTTCGACCTTTTGTTCCCAATAACATAACAAATGAGCAAGTATTTAATGAAGATGGTGATATAATCAATTTTCTCTCTTCAGAAGAAACATATGAAAATGAAATCATTGACGAAGAATCATGATGCAGGAGCATCGCTCCATCTCAGCACGCGCCAGCTAATCAACACACGTGGTGCACATTCAAGAAAGGAGAGGCGTCACCCTCTCATTTTTGCCTCGAGAATCCAAGACGAAATCCAAGCATTTATTGAAGACAAGTTGGAAGGAGAAAAATCGTGATTTCGCATAAGATGGAGATAAGGTCGCCATTACTAGGCTAACAACAGAATGGATCTGCGTCCAATTTGGAGCAGGATTGCCATCATTGTAATTTGGACTTTCGATAAGCGTTAGGGATGGTGATTTGACACCATTTGTTGGCTTCCGAGGGAAGCTCGTAAAGCCCCTCTTGTATAAATTGATGTATTGTTTCTAAGTAGAGGTTAGATAGGATGGGTTAGACAAGTCAGAGAGGATAGACAAGTTGGGTTGTAAGGAGAGATACAGAGAGTCGATTCTCAGTTGTAACTCAGACTCCATCATTGTAAATTTGGCATTCCACCATTAATAGAAAACGATAGATTTTCCTGTTTTATCTTTCTGTTCAATGGATGTTTTGTTATGAATGCCATTTTCATGCTTGTAAATTGTAGATGGATGTTAGAAATCATCTGCAAGGATAGTGATACCATTTCTTATCCGAGAGTGTGTTAAGTTAATTATGGTTCTCTAGGCTAAGTGCAAGGAGTGCATGACAGAGTAGAGAAACTATGTGAGCCGATGCAAGGAGTGTGTATCTAAACTCAATGGAGTTAGAAGAGAAGCTTCCAGAAGGGCACGCCAGATTAATTTACAGACTCAGGGAAACATTTCAAGGTGGTTACATCCCTTGGAAATAAAGACTATGTGGAGAGAAGCACAGAGCAGAGTTACTGAACACTCTAGAATACTCTACAAGGAGGGCATCGAGCTTGCATGACCATACCCAGGAAATACATGACTGAAGGTGTAGAGGAGTCCCAAAATTTCTTAACATTTTGGTGAAGGAAGGATTTGCAAGAAGTGCATCGACAAAGGAAAGGAGACACCTTAAACATTTCCATAAGGCCAATGGAGAAGCCGTCGAAGAACTAATTCAAGCACAAGGAGTGCACCTAAGGTGTTTTGAATTCATATTATAAGCTCAGGCAGAAGGGCGAGAAGTTTCCAGGAGGGCACGAGAAGCTCATAGAAGAACTTGAAACCTTGGAGGTTTTTCAAGTCGAGTAAAGTCCCAGGGAAGTTGCATAGATCTCTACAAGGAGTGCAGAAAGAGGCCTTCAAAGACAGCCAAAGTCTCGAAAGGTGAAATTGTGCTAAGTGTTCAAAGGAGTTGAGGACTTGCCTAAGTCCAGAAGATGGAGAAGTCCCCATCATCGAGGAGGACACAGGTGGCAGGAGATCGAATGGTTCGAGAGAAAGAACTCCAAAAGGTTTGTCGGGAGCAAGCATTGGATCTTCATGAAGTCGCGAAGTGGGATTTCAAATCCAAGTCGTTGAATCTGGAAGGACACATGGTAAAGGATCAATGCATCGTTGATTAACGATCAGAAGAAGTAGGGTCAAGAAGAGGTAGGACTCTCAAAGTTCGAACTCATGATTCTATCACAACCATTGATCACGGGAATAACGAGGACTATAGATCTAGTCTCGAAGCATTCACCCATTCGGAGATCGAGGAATGAGGAGGAAGAAGCTCATGAAATTCCTGAAGTGCGGGGTCGTGAAATGAGTGTTCCCACAGTCGTATCCCATGGTCACATCAAGGGAGGAGCTTAGCATTGGGAGATAAGGAAGTCAGTGAAAGAGTTGAAAGAGCCAAGAAGAGGGTCTGCAGGTGCCACATCGCGGGTGCCAAGGAATTGAAAAAAGGGCCTGTGTCAGGTCAAATCGGGTTCATTAAGAGCTCAATAAGTCATTTGACTGGATGGTTTGAATGATCCTAGACTAGGAGGTCGTGCTAGCCCCAAAGGAGGAAGGGAGGGGATTGTCACTAAGAGTGGTATTAGAGCTTAATTTCTTCTACAGTGTGTGGGTGAAGCGAAGTAAAAGAGATAGTTTGATACCAAGAGTGGTATCAGAGCTTAATTTCGTCTGCAGTGTGTGGGAAAAGTGAGGTAAAAGAGATAGTCTGATACCAAGAGTGGTATCAGAGCTTAATTTCATCTGCAGAGTGTGGGCAAAGGAAGGTGAAAGAGATAGTCAAGTGGTATCAGAGGCTCGATTTTGCCTGTAGACAACATGTGAAGAAGGAATGTATGCTGAATTAATTTATGTAAGCCAAGGAGACAAAGTGTGATTCTCTGTCGGAGCTGTTGAAAGGAATGTAGCGGATGGTGAGCAGCCAGGTAGGTTGTAAAAAAGACAACATGACCATCGATGGTCATAAGCATGTTCGGGGAGAATTCCATTTGCAGAAGAGAAAGGCAGAGATGGACAAGGATCTAAATGAAATTTGAGCACAGATGGGGAGGCTATCATTCAATATGCAATAGGAGTCAAAGCTACACTAGAGGTATGAATGTCCTTTCAGGAGGACACCCAGATGGCCTGTTCTGAAGTTTTTGTCCAGGAGGCAGCAACAAATGTTAAGGAGGTGGTTGAGGTATGTTGAAACCATCAATCATAAGGGAAAGAGATCTGGAAAGAATCTTGTATACTGCCAGGTGGGCAGGAGAGACATCCCAGATTGGCAGGTGGGCAAGGGAGAAGAGATGAGATCAATGGAGAATTCATTGACAGATGAAGAGGAGGTAGGAGAGAGACCTCACTCAAATTGAGATTCACGTAGAACTATGAGCTATGTGAATGAAGATGATGAGAAGTTACAAACTTTTGTCACAGAGAAGGAGGGTCAGAAGATTGTTCTAATCATTGGAGGAGTCGAGATATTCCTACCAAGTGGTCGAGGAGAGGCTAGCATAGATGTTGTGGAGGAGACAGAAGGAGAACCAACAAATATTGTCATGGGGAAAATAGAACAGATACTGATGTATGTCCCAACAGAAGAAGAACGCCCAATTGAGTTATTTACTCAATGGGAATTGGAGTGGAAGGCACTAGAGGATTGGTTGGGAAATCTAGAACCAGAAGGTGGCTGCGGAGGAATAACCATATCGGAGGAGATACATCAACATGAGTCACAACTTGAGGAAGCTGGAATGGGAACAACCGAAGGATTGGAAGGATAAAAGATGTCAAGAGAAGTGCTAGTTGAGTAGTAGTTCAGTGATGAGGATCCTACAAGGGTGAACACTGCAACAGAGTGGAAAGATAAGGCGACAAAGGAAGAAGATGTCTTGGGAAGTCAGTGTGATTTTCCCATCGAAAGGGAGCGAGTGCAACGAGATAGTATGCAACAAAAGAAACAACCAATCGAGCATTTGGACAAAGTGATCGAGGAGATAAGAAAGTTGATGTCAGGTTCGGCGACAAAATCGGTCAACATGAGGAAGCTAGATGGAAAGGAACCTACACAAGCAACGAGGATGATGCAGGAGCAGAAGTAGCGGAGAAGAGGAGCCGAGAGACAACGCCAAGAGAAATTTTTGGATCCAGGTGGATTCCAGTAACGTTGGAGAGCTCATGAGCAGGAGCTCATGATTTTTTCCATTGTGGAGTATGATGCAAGATCATCGCTCCATATCAATATGCGTTAGCTAATCAACCTGCGTGGTGCACATTCATTAAAGGAGAGGCGTCTCCCTCTCATTTTTTCCTCGAGAATCCAAGACGATATCCAGGAATTTATTGAAGACAAGCTAGAAGGAGCAAAATCGTGCTTTCGTACAAGCTAGAGATAAGGTCACCATTAATAGGCTAATGACAGAATGGATCTACGTTCAATTTGGATTAGGATTTCCATCATTGTAATTTGTCCTTTCGATAAGCATTAAGGATGGTGATTTGACACCATTTGTTGGCTTTCGAGGGAAGCTCGTAGAGCCCCTCTTGTATAAATTGATGTATTGTTGCTAAGTAGAGGTTAGATAGGCTGGGTTAGACAAGTTGGAGAGGATAGACAAGTCGGGTTGTAAGGAGAGATACAGAGAGTTGAGACTCATTTGTAGCTCAAACTCCATCATTGTAAATTTGGCATTCCACCATTAATAGAAAATGACAGATTTTATTGTTTTATCTTTATGTTCAATGGATGTTGTTTTATGAATGTCATTTGCATGCCTATGAATTGTAGATGGATGTTGGAAATCGTCTACAGGGATAGTGATACAGTTTCCTATCCGAGAGTGTGTTAAGTTAGGTCTAGTTCTCTAGGCTAAGTGAAAGGAGTGCGCGATAGAGTAGAGAAACTATGTGAACTGACGCAAGGAGTGCGTATATGAACTCAGTGGAGTTAGAAGAGAAGCTACCAGGAGGGCACGCCATATTAATTTACAAACTCAGGGAGAAATTTCAAGGTGGTTACGTCCCTTGTAAATAAAGACTGTGTGGAGAGAGGAACAACCCAGAGTTACTGAACACTCTGGAATACTCTGCCAGGAGGGTATTGAGCTTGTGTGAGAATACCTAGGAACTACACGACTAAAGGTGTAGAGGATTCATATAATTGTTGAACATTCTGGTGAAGGAATGCTTCGCAAGAAGTGCATCGACAAAGGAAAGGAGACGCCTTAAACCTTTCCATAAGGCCAAGGGAGAAGTTGTCGAAGAATTGATTCAAGCGCAAGGAGTGCACCTAAGGTGTAGTGAATTCATCTTATAAGCTCAGGAGAAAGGGCGAGAAGTTTCCAGGAGGGAATGAGAAGCTCACAGAGGAACTTGAAACCTTGTAGGTTTTTCAAGCCGAGCAAAGTCACAGGAAAGTTGTACAGATCTCTGGAAGGAGTGCAGAAAGAGTCCTTTGAGGACAACCAAAGTCTCAAAAGGTGAAATTATGATAAGTGTGCAAAGGATTCGAGGAATTGTCGAAGTCCAGAATATGGAGAAGTCACCCATCTTAGAGGAAGAGACAGGTGGCAGGAGATTGAGAGGTTCGAGAGAAACAACTTCAGAAGGTTTTTTGGGAGAAAGCATAGGATCTTTGCGAAGTTGGAAAGAGAGATTTCAAATCTAGGCCATTGAATCTAGAAGGACGCATGGCAAAGGATCAATGCATCGTTGATTCATAATCGAAAGAAGTAGGGTCAAGAAGAGACAGGACTCTTGAAGTCTGAACTCGCAAATCAATCACAGTCGTTGATCGTGGGAAGAATGAGGACCATAGATCTGGTCCCGAAGCATTCGTCGATTCAGAGATCGGGGAAGGAGGAGGAAGCAGCTCACGAAAGTCCCAAAGTGCAGTGTCACAAAAGTATTTGGCCCACAATCGTAGCCCGTGGTCACATCAAGGGAGGAGCTTAGCATCGAGGGCTAAGGAAGTCGACAAAAGAGCTGAAAGCACCAAGAAGAGGGTCTACAGGTGCCACATCGCAGGTGTCAAGGAATTGAAAAGAGGGCATGTATCGATTCAAATTGGGTTCATCGAGAGCCCAATGAGTCATTCGACTTGACGGCTTGAACGATCCTAGACCGAGAGGTTGTGCCAGCCCCGAAGGAGGAAGGGAGGGGGTTGTCACCAAATCACATGATCTTGAGTTGAATAAATATTCTCCTAAGGATAAAATTAAATCTGAAAATAATCTTCCTAAATCTGTTGTTAAATTAGAAGATCTTTATGATTTAAAAGAAAGATTTTAAAAACCCACAAATTGTAAAACACACAGTTCTACCATGAGTGTGGAACTTATTAATCTAGGAACATATCAAATTCCTCAAAATGTCAATCTTGGATTAGGTTGTTCTCCTTTTGAAAAAAAAACTTTTATAAAGATTCTTAAGCAATACAAGGATGTTTTTGCATGGTCATATGATGACCTGAAAACTTTTGATACATCTGTAATTCAACACACCATTCCAATGTTTTCAGAAGAAAAACCAATTCAACAAAAGTTAAGGAAAATTCATCCCAATCTTGAAACCCAAATTAAAAATGAACTTAATAAATTGCTTAAAGAAAATATCATTTTTCCAGTAAGACGTTATAGTGGGTATCAAATCTTGTGCCCATAAGGAAAAAGAACGGAGACATCCATATTTGTATTGATTTCGGAAACATAAATAGAGCTTCTGAAAAAGATAATTTTCCATTACCTCCCATGGAGAAAATTCTTCAATCAGTCCCAGGTTCTGAAATGATATCATCTTTAGACGGATTTTATGGCTATAATCAAGTATTAGTTCATCCCAATGATAGACTCAAAACTACTTTCAGAACTAAATGGGGAACTTACGCTTATGAAAAAAATCCTTCTGGTTTAATCAATGCAGGAAGAAATTTCCAATGAGTTATGGATATTTCCTTTCACAGTTTAATCAATAAATTTATTGTTGTTTATCTAGGTGACATTACAATTTATTCTAAGAATCGTTTAGATCACATTTCTCCTCTTTCGAACGATGTTGAAAGTATGAAATTTCTTTAAATACTAAGAAATCATTTTTTTCTCTTCAAGAAGGTAAACTTTTGGGGTTTATAGTTTCCAAATAAGGAATTTCAATTGATCCTTCTAGAGTTAACATTATTTCTGAAATTCAGTTTCCTCGTAGTAAAAAAATATATGCAATCTTTCCTTGGAAAAATCAATTTTGTGAAGTGTTTTATCCCATATTTCACAGAGAAAGTCTTACCCTTACAACGTATGATAAGAAAAGACACATTATTCAAATGGAATATAATTGAAAAAGAGGCTTTCAATTCTATAAAGAAAGCAATCATTCAAGCACCTTCTTTACTCTCTCCTAATTATGACAGGGAATTTGTTATTTATACATTTGCTTCTGAAAAATATTATGCATCTATGTTATCATAGAAAAATGATCAAAACATAGAAGTACCTATTGCTTTTGAAAGTTCAGCATTACAGGGACTAGAATTCAATTATACTGATGTTGAAAAACAAGCTATGTAGTTTTCAAATCCATCAAACATTTCAGACCTTTCCTTCTCAAATATCATACCATGGTAATAGTTCCACACCCCTCAGTCATAATTTTTCTCATTCAAAAAGAATTAGGGGATAAGAGAGAAAATTGGGTAATCACATTACAAGAATACAATTTAGACATAAAACCTCCAAAAATTGTACAAGGTCAAGGTTTATGCAAGTTATTAACTGAAACCATTGATACTACATCTGAAAATGTAGATAAGGTAAAGGTTACTGAAGATATACAACATGTATGTGTTACTCCCGATATTCCTGATTCACAATATTCAGATTTAGTTTATTATCTTAATCATGGAACTGCACCTTCTCATTTGGCCTTTAAAAAGAAACATGATTTAAGAATAAAAGCCACACAATATCAGCTTATCAATAAGGTTCTTTTCAAAAAGAATTATGATTCAATGTTTCTTAGATGTTTAGAAAAATAAGAAGCTAATAATTTTTTATGTGAATTGCATGACGAACCTGCAGGTGGTCATTTTGGAGGTGATACAACTACACACAAAATTTTACGTGCAGGTTATTATTGGTCGAATTTATTTTAATATTCTCATGCATATGTTCGAAAACGTAAAAGCTGTCAATCTTCATCCGGACGAGAAAATAAATCAGTGTTACCTTTGCAGCTAGTCATTATTGAACACTCATTTGAACAATGGAGACTCAATATCATTGGTGAAATCTATCCTAATTCCTCCAAGCAACATAGGTATATTCTTACTGCCATCGATTATTTTACAAAATGGGTGGAAGCCATTCCTTTGAAATCAGTTACCACTGATCAAGTAATCTCATTTTTAGATCGATTTATTATCACAAGAATTGGCCTCCCGAGATCATTGGTTTTTGATAATGTATGTTAGTTTTCCGCTCTATCACTTACAATTTTTTCACTTCAAAAGGGAATTAAAAAAAAACATTCAACTAATTATTATCCTAGGGGTAACAGTTTAGTTGAATCAACAAACGAAAATCTTTTAAAAATTATTAAGAAAATTCTTAGTGATAACCACAAAAATTGGCACAAGGCCTTGATCTATGTATTGTGGGAAGATCGAATAACTTATAAGGAATCAC
The DNA here is from genome assembly GCA_009831015.1 of Picea engelmannii. NCBI lineage: Eukaryota > Viridiplantae > Streptophyta > Pinopsida > Pinales > Pinaceae > Picea > Picea engelmannii. The sequence continues at coordinate 8,650 of WSFP011427135.1, forward strand.
TGGGTACTTCCCCTTACTTTTTAGCTTATGGGAAAGAGGTTATTCTTCCACTGAATATTTCTATACCATCCGTGGATTTACAATCCATTGACAAACAACCTTTCTCTAGTATTCAATATCGCACAAATCAGATCTTCAAACTAGAGGAAGTGAGGGATAAAGCTAAGAATACTTTTTATAACCATCAGATGATCATTAAGAAGTGGTTTGGTAATAAAGTTATTGATAAAAAATATTTTGAATTTGGTGGCCTAGATTTGAAATGGGACAAAGCCCAGGAAGAAAAAGGTAAACATTTGAAGTTTCAAAAGCTATGGTTAGGTCCTTTTCAGGTTGCTCAGAAAATTGGTCCATATTTTTGAAAACTTTTGAAGGCATAGAAGAGTCTCTTCCTAAGAATGGGTTAATCCTCAAAAAATATTTTTCCTAAAAGATACTTCAATCCTCGTAAAATAGTTGTAAATATTTTTTGTATGTATATTGATTATCTTTTTTTTTTTTATCTCATATAACAATTGGATGCATATTTTAATTAGTTGTCTTTAAAATTCCTTTTATTACAGAGAGAAGCTAATTTAGATTGTTTGAAATCTTATGTCTAGTTTATATTTATAAGGAATTAAAAACAAGGAAAATGCTCTTTAGCAAAGTCTCTTTGGGGTAATATTGTGTCCCTTAAAATAAAATAATTGATTGGGAAATAACATATCATAAGACGAACAATTTAGTTCTCATTACACGATTCTGAAATAAATAAATGACTCTCTATATCACCCCTGCTGTATTCTCGTTATTGCTCAAATGCAATCAATACATCATGAATTAAATACAAAAGTTGATATTTTAAATAATAAAAAAATGAGGATGTGGGAAATATATGCTAACCCATCGGGGTACTGAACAGGCATGCTAGCAATGGGTAAAGGTTGATATGATATTAAGGTAACTCTGTCAGGGTACTAAACAGGCTCGTTGGTAGCGAAGCAATACCGGGTACAACGAGTTAAACTCTTCGGTTATGACATAATGAAGATACTTTGCTTATTATTCAAATAAGAAGCTTTATTTCCCAGTCATAAGATTAATAAATGCTCCATATCCCCTCCAATGAGATAGAGTTAAAGAGTACTAGTATTGTTTTATTTTCTTGTCTTTTACAAACTAGTCATAAATATAATTTATCTACAGTTCGTGAATTCTCTTATTTCTTGTGATATGATATATTTGTCTTCGTCTTATATACAGAGATAGATGGTTTCAACAGTGTGTCGCCATTTTTTGTAGAAGACAACAAACTCCCAAATTTTGTATTATAAATAAAAAATTTAGACCCTTCTTCTTTCTTCATTTTTGAAAAATGAAAATTTATTTTACTTAAACAATGTTTTCAGTATTGTCAATTTTGGCCATACTCCCAACTTCTTTGGGTTTTTCATTCAATCATTAATGGCATTTTATTTTTTGGATGTTTCTCAAAGGTTTTGATTTAAATTTTGGCTTTCAAATTCTTCCATTTCACATATTCCTTATGATTTCTTCTCATTTACATACATCCCAACGAGCTACAATATTTGACAAGCTACAAGTTTTGATCTATTGTTGATCTTTTTTTTAAACAATGTTTCAATAATGGTTTATCCTAACCTATGAAATCTTATTTAGCTATCATAATTTTGAAACCCACAATCTATAATAGTTGTTTAATATCTTGTTGTGGTACATTAGTGATGATCCGATCATCATAATTTTAAATCAATTTATTGGAAAATTAAATCAAGGTCCTTTCAAAATGAATACAAACAATCCTCCTTTCTTGAGGTTCACTTATTCGTGTCCAGATATAGCTTTGAACTACATCTCTGTATTCATGATTTATTACCCATGGTGGTTCTTCCTCGAAATAAGTTTTTGTTTCAAGTATTGAAGCTCTGTCTTCATTTACTTGCAAGCGAGAGTCTGTTAGGTTTTGTTTATGAGAGTTTTTCGAACTGTAGTCTGTCAAGATGGGAATGATTTCCATAATATAACCCGGTGTTGAGCTTATTGAAGCTCATGAAGATTATTTTTCAACTTTTGAGAGGGTTGGTTGGTTAAATTTTTTGCGCATATTTAATGGTTATAACATGTAGGTCACCAAAGATTTCACACAAACTTTCAATGGTGAACGCACTAAAATTGGGGATATAGAATTACAACTAGAAGAAGAAATAATAGCCAAAGAAGACAGGTTTCAATGTCGAAACAAGATAAAAAGAAACAAACAGTTAACATTAACTCACCGGGAGTTAATATTTTCGTTAATTTAGAATTCAAGTGTGTTCCCAGTAACACTTAGTGATAAAATGTTTTAGTTATTGGTATGAGTTTAGCATTTATTTTAGCTTAGTTTGCATTTTCATTAATTTTAGTTAATAAAAGAGTAGCTACATAATTTCAAATTCTGTAGCAACTCTAATTTTTGTTTTTATGTTTTATTAATTTCTCTTTTTTTGTTTTCTTTTGTTGTATAGGTGTTATCAGATTAATCAGTAAGTGTGGACACAAACATATATCCCTAGTTTCACCCAAAACTAGAACAAAACAAGACAGAATATAAAACTTTCCCTAAGTTTTAATTATCAAGCATACTAACTAACAAGAGATAAATGTCATAGCTTTTAAACGTCATTTGTCCTCACTAGTGTCATCCTCACTCCGTTCCAAGACTTATTGGATGTTGAACCTATAAAAATACACAAGACAACGAAGTGAAAGAAACAACGTATACTCAACAAAACCTATGTATGTGATCAATAAGTCATACAATAAAATAAGAACAATTTTATGGGAAAGAAATATATCATAGTATTAAAGATATGAAAAGGAGAATATAACCAATGCCATGATGTTGTAAGGTCCCTTCCAACAGTTCCTTTCTTCCCACACACTTCCACTCCACGGATTCTGATATCAACAATCTATCTTGACAAAGCAAAGCTCAAAACCAACATACAAGCTTCAAAAACTCCAAGCTACAAAACTCAAGAACTTTCCAACTTTTCCAATCTAACTTTTCCCATGAGAACTCTTCTCCTTTTATAAGATAAAAAAGGATAGGGTGGGGAGGTTAGGATGATCCCATGAGATCAGATATGAAACTCATATCCAAACTGATCGGAGGCCACCTTACCCTCGAAGCTTCTATTCTAGAACTTTCGAGAAATTCCTCTTTTTCCTTCGCACGAAAATCATCGCACCCTTAACACTGAACAAAATGTGATGACGTCGCAGGCCACTATGGTGCAACCTGCCACGATCCTATATCGTCACACCCTTAACACTAAGAAAGGTGCAATGATCCCTTTTTATAAGATTTTTGACAAAGGAAAAGTATAATTTCATCTATCTGGGAAAAAGTATCTTCATTCTTCTTCAAGGATTAAGGCCATTGATCCTTCTAAAGACAAAGGATAGGTTTACATCATTAACAATCATATGGGTGATGAAAATAATGTGTAATAGACAGCCCCCCAAAGTATGAATTTAGAACAGAGTGATAGCCAAAATACTTTGTCGAGTGTATGTAGGGAACAAGGAACACATCGGTCGGAAACCTGCCAACAAACAAGGAAATACAGTACAATAATATATCATCACTGAGGTAGGTATTCCCATACTCAGAATACAAATGACTCAAAGCATAAATGCCAACATGCAAAGATCCATGGCAAGTAAGACAAGTCATGGCCACCAAACATAAACTATGGATCCATGCCAATATGACTAAAATCTGAACATAGCCACCAAAAATACATTGTGGATCTATGTGTTAAATACTAAAATTTGAACATAGCCATGAGACATACACTATGGATCTATGCAACAGTACAATCTGAATATACGCCAACGCAACCTAAATCTATCAAAAACGATCTAGGGTCTTCATCTCCATCACTCTATAGTATGAATCTAACCATGTGAATACATGTGTTGAAGTCAAACATGGTAGAAACCACTTGATTACTGGTCATTAATGAATATCGTTAACAAGTGCAAGAGAAATCACCATTAATGTCAATGACTCCCAAGGTACACTAGTACAATCCAACGGGTGTGAATTTTTGAGCTGAAGTCGAGCACTCGGTGGAATCTTCCGATCACGGGTCAATAATGAAAAACCACCATCAAAAGCGAGGAAACCTGGCATTGAGGCATGCAAGTTCCAAGGTACCAATTAGTTTCTAAGTCTAATTCCTAGATAATGAGTTTAAGTTGACAAGAAAAGACTAATAATAGGAGGGCCTTAATGTATCCCCCTGTGAATGACATGAAACAGGTAAAAATATTTGAGGTAGATCATAGTAACAAGTGATTCAGGACTGACTCAGGGGTGGCTAACACAAGAGAAAGCTTAAATACTACAGAAATGGCCGACGCAATAGAAGGCTTTCCGAGTTGAACTTATGTTTGAACATATTGACGACATGACAAATGTCTCAGAAACACTGACTCAACAACAGGGATCACAGACCAATTTGTAGTCTTATAAAGGAGTATGATCAAGAGACAAGTGGATTTTCCAACCTAGACACAAAGTGATTGAAAGGGTGTCATGTTCAAAATCGATTCTTCCATAGAATACAGGTTTAGACACATTTCTTTCCCAATTCCTCCCCCACCATTTCTGGTGAGTACCTCTATATTTTTACACAAGCTTGAGGAGGATAACATATGCTTGAATTGTAAGCTCATTCTTCAGATGATTCCTTCGGAGTATATTTAACAAACCCTAGGAAGGAGTGGTTCGGTCCCATATGGGCCTTTCGATGTTTGTTTTACGAGTCCAAACAAAGTAAACTCAGCGGTTTTTTATATTTAGAGAGTCTAAAAAACACTTAAAGAGAACTCCATAATGTCATTTTTCATAAGTTAGTTTGATGAGACCAAAAAAGAGATAAACTACTACTAAAAAGACATTTTCTTCAAATACTTTAATGAGCGTGAAAAGAATAAGATCGTTCGACCATCTTTTCATGTTTAGAGAGTCTGAAAAGAACTTAAAGAGGACTTCAGGGAGTTCTTTTTTCATATAACCTTTACGAGTCTGAAAAAAGTGATAAAATTATACTCGGTTAGATTCTCAGTTATTTATGAGCATGACAGAGAACAAAGACTAAGCTTGAGATTGTTTTCATTTTTACACAAGCTTAAAGCAAAAAAAAACTATGCTTGGGATAGATTTTATTTTTACACAAGCTTAAAACTAAACAAAACTATGCTTGGACCTGGTTTCATTTTTACACAAGTTCGAACCAGAGGAAAGTATGCTTGAGGTAGGTGGTTTCATTTTTACACAAGCTTGAACCCAAGAAAACTATGCTTGCGACTTCCCAACGAATTATCCAGGGATGGTTGGCACTTAGCCCCCAGCTTAAGAATCTAGTGGCTTAACTTCAACATGAATTCAGAGGTTGTAAGCATTGCCCCCTAAGCATCATTTCATCCAATAGCATAGGCAAAGGAAAGTAAGCTTCAAATACTATACGTAATGAAGTACTTGACTCAATCGAAGAGGGGGAAAATCTATTTCATTTTTTAATGAGGTTGATAGAGGAACATGAACTATGCTCGCGAATCTAGCTTGAATCCCTAGACCTCTGTTTCATTTTTTAATGAGATTTACATAGAAACAAGAACTATGCTCGTAAGATTTGTTTCATTTTTTAATGAGGTTTCTACAAAGACACAAAATTGTCCTCACATCTGGTTTCATTTTTTAACGAGCTTAAAATAAGAAAAGCATGCTCAAAATGCTCTTCTTGATCATGGCTTCCAAGAGGACGATGCTCTGGAAGGAAACCATGCCATGGGACAAAAATCATTCAATGATTCCAAGATATATTCACTCGATGGAAGAAACACACTCTAGAAGGAACACACGTCGAGGGTCACGACAGGGGTAAGTAGGTCAGGCTCCAATAGCCCTACCAAAGAGATCACCATGTCAACTACTGAATCCAAGTCATAAGATATTGAGCATATAGTGAGAGGGTCATATGCATCGGAAACTGAAGGCATGGGAGACAATGCCACATAATTGACATGTGGAAGAGGTGATACCATCTCCATATAAAAACCATCTAGGGAGGTCATTGAGTTGATGGTCAAGTCAAGGAAAACAAATGAAAGTTGATCATCTAGTCAATCTGCTCATGTCCTTAGTTGCATCAGTTGACAAATTGGTTGATTCGATCCCATCCTTGGTCGATCCTACTCTCCCATTAGAGAGTGAATCCCAAGCAGTCGATCCATTTCCATCCGTCGACCCCATTCTCCCCTTCGAGAATGCAACCCAAGTGGTCGATCTAATCTCGTCATCAGTCGATCCTACTCTCCCACTAGAGAGTAAACCCAATACTACCCACATTTTTCTCGTTGATACAGAATATATCATGCTAGGGGGGATTCCTCTTTCTCCTGTGGAACCTCCTCCAAGTAATGAGGCCATAATTTTTTATTGGGGTGTGATAAATGGACCTCGTCTTCCCTCTCACATTCCTTTCAATATTACAGTACATGTTTGTGGTCAAGACGTTCCTCAGACGTTGACAGACGAAGGTTTGTCCGTTAGTATTTTTTCCTCTATTTCTTGGCAAGCTTTGGGTTATCCTCAAATTGTGCCAGTTACCCATAATCTGTTAACTTTCAACAGAAGAACCAGTCACCCTTTAGGAGTCCTTCCTCAATTTCCCGTAACTTTGGGAGGGAGAATTGTCTTTATTCATGTTATGGTAGTCCAAGATCCCTTGGATTTCAATTTACTCCTTGGGAGGAGTCACCAATTTTCTTATCAGATTAATCGGTAAGTGCAGACACAAACAGATCTCCCTATTTTCACCTGAAACTAGAACAAAACAAGAAAGAATATAAAATTTTCCCTAAGTTTTATCAAGCATACTAACTAACAAGAGATAAATTACATACCTTTTAAATGTCGTTTGTCCTTGCTAGTGTCATCCTCACTCCATTCCAAAACTTATGGGATGTTGAACCTGTAAAAGACATAAGCCAACAAAGTGAAATAAACAACATATACTCAACAAAACCTATGTATGTGATCAAGGAGTCATACAATAAAATAAAAACAATTTTATGGGAAAGAAATATATCACTGTATTAAAGATATGAAAAGGAGAATACAACCAATGCCTTTATGTTGTAAGGTCCCTTCCAATAGTTCCTTTCTTCCCACACACTTCCACTCCACATATTCTGAGATCAACAATCTATCTTGACAAAGCAAAGCTCAAAGCCAACATACAAGCTCCAAAAACTCTAAGCTATAAAACTCAAGAACTTTCGAACTTTTCCAATCTAACTTTTCCCATGAGAAATATTCTCCTTTTATAATCTAAAAAGGATAGGGTGAGGAGGTTAGTATGATCCCATGAGATCAGGGATGCGACTCAAATCCAAACCGATCGGAGGCCACCTCACCCTCGAAGCTTCTATTCTAGAACTTTCGAGAAATTCCTCTTTTTCCTTCGTACGAAAATCACCGCACCCTTAACACTGAGAAAAATGTGATGATATCATAGGCCACTGTGGTACAACCTATGACGATCTACCCTTAACACTAAGCAAGGTGCGACAATCCCTTTTTATAAGGTTTTTGACAAAGGAAAAGTATAATTTCATCTCTCTGGGAAAAGGTATCGTCATACTTCTTCAAGGATTAAGGCCATTGATTGTTCTAAAGACAAAGGATAGGTTTACATGATTAACAGTCATAAGGGTGACGAAAATAATTTGTAACAATAGGTCTAAAATGAATGTCCTGGAAAAATACGAGAATTGAGAAAATTAGTTTCCAGACAGAGTTCTAAAATTGAACAGTTAGTAGTTTTTATTTTCATGTACTTAGTTAATTTAGTTTGGGGAATTAAACAATTTTTTTATTTTCCCATTCTAAATGGATAACTGTTTATGGTTATGGAAGTTAATTTCCATTTTTGAATTCCTTCAATATAAAACAATGAAGGAAAAACTATGAAAAGGGGAGTTTCATTTTTTTGAAAGAGAACAAAGCTTATGCATTGTTGTACAAGTCTTTGTTTTTGATACATTATTGTGAATCTCTTTGTGACTTTGAATATTAATGCAAGCAATCAATATTTGGTATTATTACTAGTATTTGAATGTTCAATTTTTAAATTAAAGTATTACCTAGAATATGTGTTGATGAAATCAAAATTGTTTTAGTTGTTTATTGTTAATTGATTGGATCAGTTTTATCTTTTATTAGATACATCATTTCAATTTTAATTATGTATATGAATTATTGTTTTGAATTATAAGTCTATGTTAATTATTTAAGCATGTTTATTAATTCATTATGAGTGGATACATTGCTACATGCATTTTAAAGATCTATATCTTTAGAATATGGTTGCTCTTACTCAAATTTATATACTAAGTCGCATGCATTAGATTAGTTTAATTTTATTTGCATAATAGATTTAGTTTATTTTCTTTTAAATTACCATCTTTTTCATCAAAAGAGAAAATAAAATATCCTTTTTCACGAGTAATTTTAATCAGAATTATTCTACTTTGTAGATAGTTTGAAAGTTGTATATATTTTTCATTTGATAGAAAATACAAACTTTTGAGATTGCTTAGCAAATGTATTTTTTAGATTTATTTTAGTTTAGAATAATAAAGGTAACTGGACCTAAACCGGTCTGATTCTCCCTTTACAATGGATAAATATCTAATTGGGATCCTGACCTAGCGAAATCCTGAATGTTGAACATGGTCATATTAGACTATCAATAGAATATCACTATTGCGAAAATAAATGGAGCTCACTTCTAGGAAAAATACTAGGAAAATAATAGCAATCACTTGTTGTTATAGTGAAACTCACAGTGGAGTTCACTTTTTACAACCTGGATCTTAAATATTTTTCTCCACATACACTCCAAAATGCTCCAGAATTATCCCTCCATGGTTTCTCTAGCTCCAAGCTCTTCTTCCCTACTCTCTACTTCTTGTTCATGCCAAAAACATTGGTTGTATAAAAATGTTGTAAATACCCACATGAATTTCCTCTCTTTTCTTTCTTTCCTGACTTACACACTTCCCCAAGCTGATTGTATTCATCCCCATGCTCCCAATAACTATGGGGTGTGACTTGTAACACCCACCCTCTTACATGTATTCAATGATTGGATTTGGGGACACTCAATTAGAAATTAGAAGGTTCATATGCCAATAGTAATTTTGGGAAGTGGGTTGAATTAATAGAAATGGGTAATTCCCCCATGGAATCCTCTTAGAAATTATCTTAGACCCTCCCCTCTCTTGTGGATTAATCATCCCCCAGATATGTCAATGTCCCCCAACAACTGGCATCACATTTTATTATTAAAATTCAGAAATACAATTCTCATATTACATGGACTAGTCATGGCCCATTTCATATCTACATTATGAATTAATTAAAATAGGGATTATAGGAGGAATTTACATTCCCCATCCCATAAAATTTTTCATCGTCCTCATGCACACTTTGTTGATATACATATACAAATTTACATCACAATGCTTAAAGAAATAAAATTCTACAATTTCATAATTCTAGCAGCAGTTCCAACAAAAATCTCTTATTCCTCTCAACTCTATGACCCAAGAAATGTACCCCCTTCACTGCCCTCAATCCATAATGATGTATCATTCTTTTATTAGGGACCCAACGTAGCTTGAATAGGACTTTGAGATGTGGTTTTGGAACTCTAGCTACTCAAAATGGAGTCTTGCATTCTTATATTCTATTTTCTTAAAAATTGTCAAATATTTGAGGCTATTTCTCCCGCATGTTTTCTTCATTCTCCCATGTAGAATCTTCCAAACCATAGCATATTCATTGAAACTTTACCAAACCTATGGATTTTTTCTTGAGCACTTTGAATTTTCGATCCAAGATGTGTACTAGTTCCACCTGGAAATCCCCTTTGTTTTCCACTTTTATCACAATCCAATCAATTATGTGGTTAAGGTTAGGAACATATTTCTTTAAGAATGACACATGAAATACATTATGCACCCTCATGGATAGAGGCAATGATAGCATGTATGTATTTGGTCCTATATTTTCTAGGATTTCAAAAGGTCCACAATATGTTGCTGCCAAATTTGGGTAGCTTCCTAATCTTAGCGAACTTCTCTTTTCTTTCACTTTCAAAAATACATGCTCACCCACTTTAAAATATATGAAAACTTTGATCTTGTCTACATTACTTTTCTTCTTATCCTATGAATCCTTTAAATTATGCTTGATATTTTTCATCTACTCTTCCATCTCCTTCAACGAATTTGGCTCAATAATTGCTATGTTTGTTGGATTATCCCAACTCATTGGTCTATTACACTTCCTACCATACAAGGCTTCAAACAGGCTCATTTTTAATGAGACATGATACCCATTATTGTAGAAAATTCCACTAAGTGGATGTATTATTCGCACTTTGATGGTTGATCCATCACATGCATTATGAGCATGTCCTTAATTATTTTTTTATTCCTCTTTTTTTTCCCATATTAATCTGGGTGATACATTGTATTGAGATTTAGATTTGTCCCAAAACCTTTGAACAAACCCTTCCAAAAATTGGATGTAAATTTTGGATATTTCTCTGAAACAATTGCCTTTAGAACCCCATGTAGCCTAGAAACATCTTTCATGTAGATTTTTGCAATATTTGTTTCCTTGTGTGTTGTATTCACAAGAACAAAATGTGTTGCCTTAGTTAATTTATTCACCATCATAATGATCTAATCATGTTTATTCATTGTTATGGGAAACTTAGTAATAAAATCCACTGTGACTACTTCCCACTTCCATTCTGGAATGGACAATTGTTGTAACAGTCCAGTTGGATGTCTATGTTCAATATTTACCTTCTTGCATTCTAAACATATAGCTATATCATCAGCCACTTATTTCTTCATTCCGAGCCATAAATATTGGCTTCTTACAACTGCAATTGTTTTCTAATATCTTGGGTGCCCAACATATGCCACATTGTGCATTTCCTTCATCACTATATTTTTGTACTCAATGGAATTCGACACACATACATTTCCCTTGTACATGAGAATTCCATCTTCTTTTAGCTCAAAGTCTTTAAATTTCTACTGAAAATTACCTTGTTGGAATGCTTCTTTCATTTTAAAATAGTGTTGATCTAAATCTGTTGTATATGCTAAAGGTTGCAATATGCATTTCATGATCTCTTCTATTGAATGCATCACCCACTTGATTCTCTTTGACTTTGATGTGCTTAATCTCAAAGTCATATTCACTAAGGAATTTCGTCAATCTAGTTTGTATGACATTTAATGTGGGTTTTCCAAACAAATGTTTTAGACCAGAGTGATATTTCCTTAGCTAAAATTCCCTCCCCATGAGGTCATGTCTCAACATTTTTAATGTATGAATAATGGTTGCTAATTCTAGATCATGGGTAGCATAATTCCTCTCATGCTCTTTTAATTTTTGGGACTAGTATAATACCACATGAAATTTTTGTGTGAGGAATCCACCAAGCCCTTCCTTGCATGCATCAATGCACACCACAAAGTTTTCATCTGGATATGCAATCTTCAATATTAGCACACTTTTCAAGATATCTTTTAGCTACTGAAAACTCTCTTCACACTTAGAGGTCCATTCAAATTTCACTTCCTTCTTTTGCAAAGAAGTGATTGGGCCTGCAATATTTGAAAACCATTTTATGAATCTTCAGTATTACCCTAAAAGACCCATGAATGATCTAACCTCTATCACATCTCTTGACACTAGCCATCCTCTAATGGCCTCTATATTCTTGGGATCAATTGTTGTCCCTTTTGTGGAAATTATATGCCCCAATTAGTGAATCTTCTTTTGATAAAAGATGCACTTACTTATGTTAACATACAATTCATGCTCTCTTAAAACTTGCAATACCATTCTTAAATGTTGCTCATATTTTTCCTCTATATTTGAATAAATGAGTATATTATTATCCAAGAACACAATTACAAACTTGTCCAGGTATTCTCTGAACACTCCATTCATCAGGAGCATAAAAATAGTTAGGACATCTGATAGCCAAAATGACACTACCATGAATTCATAATTCCCATATCTTGTCTTGAGTGTTTGTTCAACCCTAGAAATAACTCTTTTTGTCATCACTTTTTATTACTTACCTTGTCTACCACAATCCTAAATACCTATTAGATCCACTATCTATTCCTCCATTGCCATCTTTATTTAATGCAATCATATTTTAAGCTGCAAAGGGTGAAACTAGACAAACAATCCATTTCTTTCTAATATTTTCATGAATTATTTTTGTAAAATAATTCTAAAATATGATAGTTATAGAAACAAAACAATTTTATAGCCATTACCTAATTCTGTAACCAAATCGCAGGTTTGTATAGATGCAGGTATGGTGCAACGAAAATGTGAATTGGAGGAGATGGAAAATCATATCCTTAATCTTTTTCACAAATCAAATCCAATCCAACGAGTTCCAGATCAACAATGGAGAAAACTCAAAGGCATGGTCAAAGCAGGAGACAAAGTATGACCAAGCACGGGTTTGTTAGCATGAGTTGTAGATTGAATCTAAGAGATCACATGATTTTATATCGATATTTCGTTTGAGAAATTCATGCGTGCAAGCATAAATTTCTCAAACATGGACCCAACATCTTTTCTATCTTCTCTAAAAATATGAGTTGTTGTCATTCTATTCTAAGAACTCGCATAGAGTGTCCAACTATCTTTGTTTTCAAAAATATATAAATACCCATGGTTTTAATGATGGGCATACTTTTTATTTCTGTGGAGAAAACATTTTGAAATTATTAATACAAAGTGTTGTTGTTGATTAAGTAATTTTCCTATGCATTTCATGAGTAATTTTGTAGTTTAGATTTGAGTTGACAATATTTATTTCATAGGTTTAATCTAGTAGCATGGAACCAAGCTGGGGGGGGGGGGGCATGTGTTAGGATATGTTTCTTTTTCATTTAATGGTTTTGTTTCAACAATTAGTTAATTGAATTGTATTTTTATTTTGATGCTTCAGAGTTTCATTTGGTGTGGTGTGAAAATACAATTTAGGCTGCTCATATAAACCATTAAATTGACAAAGTACTTGTTTAAATTGCATTCTTCATAATTTAAGTACTAAAACATGAAATCTTGTATTATTGACTCATTTTATATAAGTGATGGTTTATTGACTGATCAAAACCAAATCTGTGTTAATTTCTTAAATTATAGTGATTGTTTTAATTTCCATAATTGTAGCTTTTTTTTCA
>ML865170.1:3770-22146 GCA_009831015.1 Picea engelmannii
GGGGGGGGAATTCCCATGAGGTTTTCCCTCTTTCCTCATTTATTTCAGTGTATATTTTGTATTTGGGTACCTAACATGGCCTCGTTGTCGGGACCCATTCTTTATTTTCACCATTATGATGTTCAAGGGGGGTTGGAGTTACTTCACACACACCTAGGATTTATTTTTCCTAAGGTTTTTCCTTGTTTATTAGTCATAATTAGTCATTATCCAATCTCCTGTATTTTAGGGGAGAATATTCCACCTGGAGAATATTCTCTTTCAGTTGACACTTCAGTTTGACTAGTTGAGTTGAGTTTAGATGTTGCATTGGTTTTTTCACCATGCAACATTGGGATCATTACCAGCTAATGCGCACTTGCCTTTGGATAATCACCAAACTGACGCATTACCCTTGATTTCCTGAGTTAACTCCTCACTACTCTCTGTTTAGTCAGTTAACTGAAGACTAGTTGACTAGTTATCTCAACTAGGTGGTAGTTCACTCCCATAACTGCCTGAGAGACTAGACTAGGTGGCAGTTCACTCCCGTAACTATTGGTGTGTGTCCATATCACTCTAGACCACCACTATGGCGCATTACTTACTCATGTATACTATATCTATTGTAAATTATTCACTTTTTGAGTGTGGAATATGGTTAATGAGAATTCTTTCATTCTTTCTCTCCTTCTTCTTCTTTCTCAATTTCTCCCTGCAAATGTGTGTGTTATTTTCTAGCTAGATCTATTCTGTGCAGGTTGAACACATTTACAGGAAGAGATAGGAAACCTCAGTTGTTGGAAGGATTGATTTTTTATAGGTTTTATTGATTTTTTTAATGGTCAACTGACGAATAAGATTTCAAGGAAAGGGATCTAGTTGGATTGTTCAACAACATCAACTATAAGGTTTTCCTTAGTTGGTGGCATGCATTCTGGTAAGTAGATAAAGATATAAGGATACAACAAAGGAAATAATAACACTCATGCAATTTGTCACTTGTTGTATGCAATTTTAGACTTGAAATAATGTTTCAGACCCAAAACATGTACCTGAACACAAATCCTCCAAACAGGTTGTATGGCAATAAACAATTTACTGAAACAACAATTGAAATCATGTTGTGTGACAATAAATAGTTCCTTTAGACAATAACTGCAAGGAAAGGAAACAATTCTTTGTATTCATTTCACTTGCATTCAAATAAGATAATAAGACAAACAATATTTGAGAAGAAGCAGTCTATCACCCGGAATTATATTCACCAAGTGGGGAAATTAGTAGTTTTACACTTCAAAGCTCAGTCAAAATCTTGATGCTTGATACCCAAAAAGTTGAACCCCTTTACATTCATAGATTCCTTTATTTATCCTTATCAAGAGAGGCTTCAAATACCTCTATCATATCTAAATTCTAGAGTTCCTCTTTACATTACATTTATATCCTATAGATATAACTGTAGATTTTTAAAGACAAAAATCAACAAACTAAACTTTATGTCAAACACTTAGCAACCTAGAGATAATTTTCTTTCATGAACTTCATAAATGCATAAACCCACATTCAAAAATTACCATAAGCAGAAATACACATTTCTAAGAAAAATAATAGTGGAAATAACACAGTGGACAACAACCCATAACACTCAGAAATTTAGGCAAATTCCAGGGAAAACCCCAATGTGGGGAAACCCAACGAGAGAGAGAGAGAGAGAGAGAGAGAGAGAGAGAGAGATCTATTATTTAGCTTCAGGAAAGTACATAACAACAACAAAATATCACATTTCCAACCAAGGAAAATACCTCACAGCCACAACAAAATAGTCCCAAAATTTTTTCCTTGGAAAATGTGCCAAAATCCGTAGAGTTGTACGGCCTCCTCTTTTTTGTGCCTCGGAAAACATGCCCAACTATGTGTTGTAGGACCTGCATAGTACGACCCAACAACAATAAGAAAAACCCATAAATCTACCTCGATTTTTGTGCCAAAATATGCCTCGAAAATCGTGCTCTTCTTCTTGTTGTATGGACTGTACAGATCCATACAGTATGGCCCAGCAATAGAAAAATGGAACAACACTGCACACAGAAAATCGCCTTGGGATTTTTGCCCTCTTTTTCCTTGGGAAATTTTCCCTCTCAAGATCCTCACTTTCCTCTCTCAAGCTTACTCATAAAATATCTCTATATCAACTCCTCTCGTCTTCTCGATGTGTCTTGCACACTACCCAATGCCTTCTTTTATAATATGAAAATGACATTTTCCCTCCAAAGTGTCTTTTTACCTTCCCCAACCCTAAATCCAAAGGCCAATATTAGATCTTGTCTTTTTCAAGATCAAGGGTCATGATCCATTCCCTCCAAAATGAATCACTTGAAATATTAAAGTGATTTCACTTTATTACATAAGTGCTTTATGAAAATAAAGTCACTTTAAAATTAGAAGGTACACTTTATTAAAAATTTACTTTAATAAAAGAACCACTTAAAACAACTTTATAAAAACTCATTACAAAGTTAAGTGCCTAGTAGTGTAAACATTAGGTAACATCCGCATATAAGACAAAACATGTGGAATACCTCCCAAGATAAAAAGGTAACACTCCCTCTCAACAAGGGATGTACTCATTGCCACCATTATCATCTAGTTCCATCACACTGTGCTCTGTAGAAGCTCCCTATGAACCTGGAGCCATTCTCAACACCTGCACAAAACTCAAACTAGAATGTCTTCTCCTGGCAACGTCCTGGAACCATGAGCTCACTTCATCTTGAGCATTGGTTCGATCAACCTAGTTAAGCCTCTTGCCAGTGCTCAGAAGAGACTCGCTCTCTTCTCTTTAAATGCATGACTAAATCCTTGGTGCCACTGTAGTCTCAGAAGCCTCCTCTTTCTCCTTATCCGACGTTGAATCATACACTGAAGGTTGTCCTCTCAACATATACAACCTTTCCACCCAGTTACCAATCAACTACAACTCTACCGGGTCCACTCCCTACATGTAGATAAAGACATGTTCCCTCTTGAACAATACACAATATCCTACATCCTCCAAGGCTGAGATTGAGAGCAATTTGACCCTCAACCTTGGAACAAAGAGAACTCCATCAAGCTCTAAGAGTCCCCTGAACTCGAGTTGGAATATAACATTCCCAACTCCACGTGCAACTTTCACCATACCATCTTCATTTATAACTTGTCGACCAGGACCAATTTCTGTGAAATATAGGAATACTCGCTAGATTCTTGTCATGTGGCTAGAGGCTCCACTATCCACAATCCATATGATATCACCTCCAAATCCTCCACTGTCGACACTCGAAACTAGGGTCACCAAAGAAAATTCCTTTTCATACTTTGAAGAAAAATCCTCCATGGTTGTTGTAGAAGTTATCTCAGGCCCCTCTGGTTTCATCTTCTTCTTCCTCTCAGGACAATGAGAGGCAAGATGCCCCAACTGATTAAAACAATAGCATTTGACTTTACTCAAGTCCCTTCTCTAACTTCCTTTCTTCTTGCTCTTTGTAGTAAGAGAAACATCTTCATCAACTTTGTTTGTCTTTTGTTCACTTCTCTGAGATCTTTCTTGGATATCCTCCTGAGTAAAATCATCCCACAGTATACTCCAACATGGTAGATTCTCACATCCCACCACACACTTCACGAATACTTCCCATTCTTTGGTGAAGCCATTTATGGCTATCCTCACCAACTCAGAATCTGTAATGGCCTCTCCAAAAGATGTCAGCTCATCTTTTACTTGAGCCACCTGGGTAAGATAAGAAGAAACACTCTCCTCCTTACCCATCTTGGTATCATGCAACTTATACTTCAAGGCCATCTTCTGGTTCTCGTTCTTTGCCTGAAACAAGTTTTTAAGTGCATCCCACATCTCCTTGGTAGTCTTTTTCTTAGCCAAGTGTGGGATAAGATAATCCTTCACCCCATCTAGAATAATCCTACAAGTCTTGGCTTCCTTGGTCTCATGCAAGTCCAAAGCAACATGATCTATTATGGGAGCTTCCACAAAAGAGTTGACATAGTTATAAATTTTGTTCTCCTTGAGAACAACTGACAATCAGACCTTCCACTGCAAATAGTTGGAAATTCCATCCAACTTATCCTCTTATCTAATGCTTGCAACAATATTCCCTATCACAACTCAAGGAAAACAATCACACCCATTTTCCCAAAAATCACACTGCCCACTGTCAGAGACAAAGCTCTGATACCATGTAGATTTTTAATGACAAAAATCAGCAAACTAAAATTTCTTTCAAACACTCAGCAACCTAGAGATAATTGTCTTGCATGAACTTCATAAATGCATAAACCCACATTCAAAAATTACCATAAGCATAAATACACATTGCTAAGCAAAATAACAACGAAAATAACACAATGGACAACAACCCACAACACTAAAAAATTTAGGCAAATGCTAGGGAAAACCCCAATGTGGGGAAACCCAATGAGAGAGAGAGAGATATATCTATTATTCAACTTCAATAAAGTACACAACAACAACAAAATATCACATTTCCAGCCAAGGAAAATACCTCACAACCACAACAAAATAGTCCCAAAAATTCTTCCTTGGAAAATGTGCCAAAATCCATACAACTGTACGGCCTCTTCTTTTTTGTACCTCAAAAAATGTGCCCAAATGTGTGTTGTCTGACCTGCACATTATGACCCACCAACAACAAGTAAAACCCAGAAATCTACCTTGATTTCTGTGCCAAAAGATGCCTCAAAAACTGTGCCCTTCTTCCTATTGTACAGATCCATACAGGATGATCCAACAACAGAAAAATGGAACAACACTACACATAGAAAATTTCCTTGGGATTTGTGCCCTCTTTCTCCTTGGGAAAAGTGCCCTCTCAATATGCTCACTTTCCTCTCTCAAGATTACTCAGAAAATCTCTCTAACTCAAGTCCTCTCGTCTTCTTGATGTGTCTTGCACACTACCCAATGCATTCTTTTATAATCTGAAAATGAAATTTTCCCTCCAAATTGTCGTTTCACCTTCCTTAACCCTAAATCCAAAGGCCAAGATTAGATATTTCCTTTTTCAAGATCAAGGGTCATGATCCATTCCCTCCAAAATGAATCACTTGAAATATTAAAGTGATTTCACTTTATTACATAAGTGCTTTATGAAAATAAAGTCACTTTAAAATTAGAAGGTATACACTTTATTAAAAAGTAACTTTAATAAAAGAACCACTTAAAAAAACTTTATAAAAACTCATTACAAAGTTAAGTGCCTCGTAGTGTAAACATAAGGTAACATCTGCATATAAGACAAAACATGCGGAGTACCTCCCGAGTTAAAAAGCTAACAATAACTTCACTTATTCAGTCCTAGTTACAATTTGTGAACACTTGTTTAAACTAAGTGAAGTTGAGTTCAAGTACTATTTCACATGGATAACTCCCCATCACTTCAACCTTAATAAAAAACATTGTTCTTATCAAAAGCAACAATTTATTACAAGTGGCAGTAGTATCTCTAACTAACCAAAAGGATTTTATAATTGTAATTGGAACTATTGTTTATAACTAAAATGAAAGAGTTGCATAGTAAGAGTCTTCATAAGCCGTAAGTGGTTGTTGAACTTGCATTTATTCCCATGCACACCAATAACTAGAGACAAACCTTGGATATTGGTAGACCAAGCTTGCACAGGATTCAAGTTCTATTTCCTTTTTATAGCAGTAGTCATTCAGATAATCTCCTTCAGGAACATGCAAGTTTTCTGGTGTTTCTTCTGCAACTTCTCATATTTTTTATGTAGCTTTGTATGTTTCATATCAAGAGCCTAGTTTTTTTGTTGTAGATCTTGGATATGTTGCCTCATGTTATCATTTTGTTTCTTAAGATATTTCACATGTTGATTATTGTCATCCATGTCCCTATCAACCTCAATTTGTGGCTTGATTTCTACCTTTACTTTGCTCCCATTTTTTAGCCCATGCTCTTCCTTAGAAGCACGCCTATTGAGATTTATTGAGAACTTGGATTTCCTTGGTCTCATTTCCTATCTGGTCCTTCTCTCATATTTTTCACCAGTGGTGTCTCTCACAGGTTCATGCACCATGAACATTTTCCCTTTTATCTCTGGTTTGATATCTTGTAAAACCTGCTCAAGGAAATGCTCTGTTTCTGGATTTATGTCTTCACAATCCTGCTCAGGGTCTAGATCAGTGTCCATCAAATATTTCTCTAGTTGTGGATCAGTATGGTACTTTATTTTCATAGTAATAGATTTGACACATGAGTTCTCCCCCTTGTTGTGTTTCTTATTGATCTTGTCCCATGTCATCCCCTTTAAGGTGTGTATGGTCATCACCTCCATGTTGGAGAATTTAGAGAGGTGTTCATCAGTATCTTGATGTTTGATCACTATGGGATTTTGATCTTTGAGGGTTGAATCAAACACATCTTTTGAGTTTAGCTTCAATTGGTTGTTTATCCTGGTATTTCGATTGGGTTTTCTTGGAATTTTTGGGACCTAGATCCCCTTTCACTTTTTTCTCTATTTTTCCACAAGGGGTTCCTCAATATGGATGTCTAATGAAAAAAATTTAGCTACAACAATATTAGGACTGGCCTTCTTATTCCTCCTCTGACTGCTTGTTTTCAACTTGGGAATTTTGGATTCTTTCATAGATCAATGGGCATAGTTTTATCCTCAAGATGTTTAGGAGATGATTGGATTGTTGGGGTGTCTTGTTTTTATTCCTTTCTGATATAGTTTTTGACATAGACCTTACCACTTTCCATTTCCCTCTTTTTTGATGCAGAGGACCTCAATTTCCTTCGAGGAATTTCCTCCCATTGTGGAGTAATGTTTCTTTCTTTCTCTGATCGAGTCCTCCCTTTTTTAGGTAAGGTCTTATTTTTGGCTCACTGGGTGGCTTTGGATGAATTCCTAAGTTCAGGAGAAACCCTAATTTCATTTTAAACCTCGACCTATTTCTCTTCAGGTTGTTGATTAACTTCTTGTTCTTCCTTTAACCCTAAAGACACTAGAAAATCAGTCCAAGACATGTCCAATTCACTAAGAGAAAAAGGAACCAATATTTTAATGAACCCCTAATGATAGAGGCTCCTGTGAGTAGATTCTGGGTAATTATGGATTCTCTTAGACATCTTGGTTAATATTTTAAGCATATAGAAGGGGAGGTTTAGTTCTTTGTCACCGTTTAAATGCATGAGGAACCTAATTTGATAACAATGAACAATAGAAAACCTACCTTCTCCCTTGATATATCTTTGAACTGTAGACATAATTCCCCTCCATTATTCTTTCATCCAAAGGATTGGAATTCCATGGCTCCAATAGGGGTTTTGGTGTTCTTCCACCAAAAACTGATTGTAAACTTCAGCTGGTAATTTACCCTTTTTAAACCACCTCTTGCCACTGATAGGGAGAGCACATGCTCCAATGATGAAGTGTTATGTAATGTGGATGGTTATGTCCTCTATCTTATTCTGGAATCCATCTAAGTTCTATGTGACGATTAGGGAAATACATGTGTGATGTCCATTAAAGGTGCATATGAAGTCAATGTTCGACAACATAGGTATTCCAACAAAGGATGAACACCTTCAGTAACCACTCACATAAACAAATAAAATATCAACACATTGATGTTTTCACGTGGTAAAACCCCTACAGGAAAACATCCACGACCCCAACCAACGCAACCACTTGGAGTAGTTTATTATTGCAAAGAAAAATATTACAGAGAGATTTTACAAGAGATTTTCTCACAATTGATCATCGGCAAATGATCCTCCATGCTCTTTAAATAGAGATCGTGGACCAATTGAGTGTTAAGCCACATATCAATGGTCCTTAAGATCGAGGAGGGTATGAACCGTAGGATCACTCTATGTTGGGAACATATCATGACCATCGGATTTCCTAACTATAAATGCATACTAATGCATACTAAAGAAACACACTAAGAAACACACTTTTACCTAACGACACATTATACCAAGTAGATCTTAACTAACTCCTAAGTGTCTAAATATCCTAACATCCCCCCCTTAAGAAAAACTTGGGATAGTATTGAAGTATTTACAATGGTGACACAATAGGAGAAGGAAGGATGCATTAGAGCCTATCCCCCCTTAATGAAAAATTCTTGAACTCCTAACATAGATCGAATTTTGGAAAACTTCTCTTCTGTAAGAGACTTTGTGAAAATGTTTGCAGCTTGATCTTTTGTAAGGAAAAATAACACTTCAATAAATTGATCATGAATGAGCTTTATGATGAAGTGCATGTGTAGCTCGATGTGTTTTCTACGCTGATGTTGAACTGGGTCTTTGGCGAGCTTGATGGCACTCTGACTGTTGCACCAAAGGCTGGTTGGATGTTGCTGCTGGAATCCAAACTATGAAAGGACTTGTCGAAGCCACAAGGCTTCCTGACTTGCATTTACCATTGCTCGGTACTCTACTTCTGCTAAAGAAAGTGCAATAGCTTGTTGTTTCTTACAGGCCCAAGTGATAGGTCCTGAACTAAGGATGAAAATATAACCTGCAGTAGACTTCTGATTATTAGGGTCTCCATCCCAATATGAATCAGTGAAACCAACCAATAAAGGAGTCCCACCTGAACTGTAATGTATCTCAAACTGAACTGTACCACAGACATAGCGAAGTATCCTTTTAGCTTCTTTCCAATGGATTTAATGGGGTGTTTGTATATACTGGGCAACAAGACCAATAACAAAGGAAATATAAGGATGGGTATGAGTCAAGTATAAGAGGCTACCAACTAACTGACGGTACAGGGTGGCATCAACTTCGGGAGAAGTACAGGTGGAAGTAAGCTTGAATCCAGACTGGAAGTGAGAAGGGGATGGTTTACAATCGTCCATGTGAAAGCGAAGAATAAGGTCACAATCATACTTAGACTAGGAAAGAAAAATTCCTTCATTGGTTTGCAAAACTTGGAGGCCAAGGAAATAGTGCAAAAATCATAAGTCTATCATTTCAAATTTCTTCTTAAGGCTGGTTTTCACATGGTTTAAAAGTTTTGAGTCACTTCCAGTAAGGATAAGGTCATCAACATAAAGGACAAGGATTATGAGATGGATTCCTACTTTCTTGGTATAGACATTAGGATCATAATGGCATCTAGAGAATCCAGTGGCAATAAGAAAGTTGTCCATTTTGGCATACCAGGCACGGGGAGATTGCTTGAGACCATAAAGAGATTTCTTAAGGTGACAAACAAGGCTAGAGTCATTATGGACATATCCAGGAGGTTGTTCCATGTAGATTTATTCTTGCAAATCTCTGTGCAAGAAGTCGGATTTAACATCCATTTGATGGACCTCCCATTTATGTGAGGCAACAAGGGCAAGAGCAAATTTGATGGAATTCATTTTGGCTACAGGGGAAAAGGTTTCATTATAGTAAATTCCTTCAACTTGGGAAAATCCTTTGGAAACTAACTGAGCCTTGTGTCTTTCAACACTTCCATCTGATGCATACTTAGTTCTATAGACCCATTTACATCTGACAAGTTTTCTTCCTTTTGGAAGAGGTACAAGATCCCAAGTATCATTTTCCATTAAATAACAATACTCTTCATTCATTATTGTATCCCAATCTGGATGACCTGAAGCTTATGCAAATGTCTCTGATCATGGGTTTCTGAAACTTGAGCCAAAAGAGTAGAGGATCACTAGAACTGTGAACGTGTCTGACGTTGATCTGAAGGATCATCGACAAGATCACCAACTACTTCCCATGTTGAATGGAGCCATATAAGAAGCAATGGATCTAGTGTTGGTTCAGGTTGAAAGGACTCATCTGGAGGAAGGTGAGAAGGCAGAGGTGGATTTTCATCCTCATTGTCATCATCTGAAGAAGAAACCAAAATAGAAGAAGGCACAAATGCCAAACATGACTAGCAGGTCGAGGGAGGTACAACTCTCGAATTAGGCTCGCAGGACAAAGAAGGCACAAACATCGAATTAGGCTCACAGGCCAAGAGATTTTCATCAAATTTAACATCTCTTATAATAATAATTTCATTACAATGTGTTTGAAGAAGTCTATAACCTTTGATATCTTTAGAATAACCAAAAAATATACACTTGTCACTTTTAGGCTGCAATGCTTTCCTTTTCTCATCAGGAATGTGAGCCTGTGCTATACTTCCAAATACACGGAAGTGACTTACAATTGGTTTAATTTTAGTCCAAGCTTCTTTTGGTGTTATATTTTTAAGAGCCTTTGTGGGAGTGCGATTTACTATGTAATTTTCACAGTTGACGGCTTTCGCCCAATACTTTAGACTTAATCCCTTAGATTGGATCATACAATTAGCCATTTATTTTAATGTGCGATTATTTCTCTCAGCAACACCATTTTGTTGTGGTGTATATGGAACAATATGTTGCATTTGGATTCCTTGTGTAGTGCAGTAACTTGTAAAATTATTGTTCACATATTCGCCTTCATTATCTGTTCTTAACCTTTGAATTTGATGTCCAGATTGCTTTTCTACAAGGGCCTTGTAGGCCAAAAACTTGTCAAAAACTTCACTCTTAATTTTTAATAAGTAAAACCAAGTACGTCTGGAAAATTCATCAATGAAATTTAATAAATACTTGTACCCATAAAAAGAAGGAGAAGAAAGTGGACCACACAAATCACCGTGAACAAGCTGCAAAGGACCCGAGGCATGCCAAGAGGCATGTTTGTCAAAACTGTCCTGATGATGTTTGCCGAGAACACAACTGACACAAACACCATATCTGCATGAAACAAGAGGAAGAATAGTCACCATCTATTGATTACTTAGTTGTTGCAATGAACGATAGTTTATATGACCAAACCGCTCATGCCAAAGATTTCTCAAGTCATCTCTATGAGTAACAAAAACTGATGAAAAAGATGATGACCCAAAGTTGTCAAAATTGTATAACCAAGTAATATCATCAACAATTCCAGTTGCAAGAACATGCTTAGGATATTTTAGATCCTTGATTACAACTTGGTGAGGTGAAAACTCTACGGTTTTACCTTCACCTGGATGAGTGATTTGATATATTGATAGAAGGTTACAAGAAAGACTTGGAACACATAAAACATCATTGAAATGACCATTTTCTACTTGAATTGTTCCAGATCCTTCAACACTAAGAGATCTATCATCACCAACAAACATTTTCTTGGTGTTACATTCATTTAGAGTAGAAAATATGTCTCTACCCTTAACCATATGATAATATGCTCCAGAATCAATAAGCCACTCATTAGAAGTAGAAGTAGAATAATACTGATGTTGTGCTTCTTCATCGTTGCTTCTAAAGATTGCATCTTCTTGAAACATTTAGACTCATCATGACCATCTTTATCACAAAAGTTGTAATGTCTATTAGTCTTCTTATTTTTATATTTTCCTCCTTTGTCTCCATTAGGAGCGGAAGTTGTCTGAGTGGGTTTGGGACCCTTATATTGTTTGTTGTTGTGGAAAGGATGTTTCTTCTTGGGATTATTGGGTTTATCTTTCTGATGGACAACTAAGGCTTTGTTGGAGGTACCTGCAGTGCTAATCACTCCAGGTTGTACTAGATTGTCTTGCTCTCTAATCAAAGCATCATAAAATTTCTCAAGACTGGGTTTTTGATAAGTTGTCCCTAGAGCCTATTGCATGGAATAAAAGGTATATACAAACACTGAATATGCACTACCTATCTTAGAAAGAATAATATAGATGCAATGATCTTCTTCTATCTTTATCTTACATTCTTCACATAGAGTTTTGAGTGTTTTAAACTTAGATAGATAGTCTTGAATGCAAGAAAAAATCACTTGGACTTAAAGTTCGTACTTTATTTT
Organism: Picea engelmannii; assembly: GCA_009831015.1. Taxonomy (NCBI): domain Eukaryota; kingdom Viridiplantae; phylum Streptophyta; class Pinopsida; order Pinales; family Pinaceae; genus Picea; species Picea engelmannii. The sequence goes on from ML865170.1 coordinate 15,638, forward strand.
CTAACTGTTGTGCTCGAATAATATTGTGTTTACCAAACACAGATTCAATTTTTTCCCAAGATTCTTTGGGTTTATCAATTGATTCAAGGTGGAACCTTAAATCTGGAGAGATGGACATTTCAATAAATCCATGTGCTTCATCATTCCTATTATCCCATTTGGCTTTCTTATCAACATCAGTGGGTGTTGTTTCCTTTCCCAAGGTAATATGGTACAAGCCTTTACTTAATAAATCCTCCACATGGGATTTCCATTGGAAATAGTTGGTGCTGGTAAGTAAGAGATTACTTGTAGAATCCATATTAAATATGCAGATAATATGGATTTAAAAACTGAAAATGATGATATGACTGGAAAGATCTTGAAACGTTATGCGGTTTTAAAAAAAACAACACTAAAAATGGACTTTGGATGTGAGAGTTATGCCTTTTTAAAAAAAGGCATAAACGGTAACCAAAGGACCATGTGGTGGTGTAAGTTGCTTTATGAAGTGAACCACTTTTATAAAGAGAAGTGGGGATCACTTTTACAATGAAGTTACTTCATGAAAAATAAATAACTCTAAAACAAAATATTAAGGCTACTTATAATGATTCACTTTTATACTTGAAGTGAAATACACTTTACAATTTTAGCATGAACTTTTTCAAAAAAAAGTAACAAAAGAGATACTTGAACTCAAGACCTCTTACTTAATAAGGAAAATTTTAACCAAATGGTCTAGCAAAACATATTTTATTGTTTTGCAGGAGGATTGGGGGTGTTTTTTTTATTGTTCTGGAAGATGGCCCTGAAGAGTGTGCTAAAAAAGCTCTTTTCACACAAGAAAACATTTTCGCTTCTCGATGACAAAAAGGGTTAGATCTCGGTTAGCTTACCCGAAAGATGCACCTTTTCCTATCTATTTCTGATATTCTGAGATCACACAGAGCACAGGGAAAAGAGAATACACAGATCTAAAATAGTAGCAACCTGGAAACAAATAATATCAAACTGAAATAAAACCAAAATAATACTTTGCAAAAATTTTAAAAATGTGTATTCAGGCTTTATACCTCCAAATCTGACTGTAATGGTCATATCTTGGGAAAACATAAACCTTTTGGAGTGAAAAGAAAAGTGTTCCTCACTTAAAAGAGTGCTCCAGATGCAATGGAGCAGTCCTCTTGGCCCATAAATGTACGAAAAATGATAGAAAATGGAGATGAGGAATATCGGCTTCACGATCTCGATCTACAACAGGAGTGGGTCTTCAAACAGGCTCTGATAGCATGTTCAACAAAAAAAGTGTTCCAACAGAGGATGAACACCTTCAGTAACCACTCACATAACCAGATCAAATATTAACACACATATGTTTTCACGTGGTAAAACCCCTACGGGGAAACATCCACGACCCCAACCAACGCGACCACTTGGAGAAGTTTATTAATGCAAAGAAAAAGATTATAGATAGATTTTACAAGAGAGTTTCTCACAATCGATCATCAACAAATGACCCTGCATGCTCTTTAAATATAGATCATGGACCAATTGGGTGTTAAGCCATGGATCAATGGCCATTAAGATCAAAGAGAGTATGAACCATCAGATCACTCTATGTCGTGAACATAACGTGACCGTCGGATTTCCTAAATACCAATGCATAGTAAAGAAACACACTAGAAAACACACTTTTACGTAACGACACATTAGACAAAGTAGATCTTAACTAGCTCCTAAGTGTCTAAATATCCTAATAGTCAAACCATTCTCCCCTGATAGAAATATCCATGATTTCTGGTATAGCTTCAAATAGTTTGAGCCCTATTGGATCTGCTCTATTAATTGCCAGCATTCTCGGGGTGATACCATTGTACTCTAGTTTCCTCTGCTGAGAATAGAGGTCAAGGGTATGCGTTATTTTAGGTTCATAAACAACCTTCAATAATAACTGCAAAAAACTTGCAATGATAATTGCTTGAGGCACAAATGTGCATGATATTAGCATAAAACCTGCAATGATAGTTGCACAAGGAAAGTACTTGCATGATCTCAAGTGTACAGGTATATGTGAGCATGATCTGGGTGCCAATGCGCTTTTATTAAAACTTTTAAATATTTTTTTAAATATTAAAACTCATAAAATAACACATGTCTGTTGATTTCAAGAATGGGAGCATTCTTGCAATCAATACCTTCTTACACTTTTAGGCCTAAGTTATCCTCTTGTGATCCAACAATGATATAACCATGGTGATAGGACTTATTCAACTCAAATCATGAATTGAATTGACCTTATAAAGAGCAAGGAACTAATAAAAATAAAATAAGGGATGACAAAACCAAATTGAAATGACTCAACACACCATGAATAAAAACTAACTAGAAGCTAGGTTGATACATGGATTTGGCTAGTTTGAGGAATTAGAAGGAAGAGGTGAAGACCTAGGATTTAACACTTGTAACGACCATTCCATAATTTGTAGAGCAGAGTTATAAGGGCTCTATATTTAATTCCTAAAATCACAAACTTCTAGATTATTTGTTATCCCCCGTTGTAATAATATGGATCGTTTCTTTTATAGAGGGTTTTGACATATTTTGATTTCAATGAAGTAAAATAGAAATAAAAGGAAATGTTTAAGCAATCCCTATTTCCAAGGAATTGTCCCTTATTTTTTTACGTCATTGAGGGCTAGGTGCCACCAACACATGAAATCAAAAAATGAAATGAAGTAAAGTGTCTCCCTCGATTCCTGCATATTATGGTATGTTGCATCTATTTATCCTTTGAATTCTTGGTTCCAAAGATTCCAATATGAAGATACTATTCATGATCTATTTTATAACGTTAAATACTTTGTTTTTGGTGCCTTGAGTTTTCCCTTGTTTATTCTATGGTTTGTTACATTCATGGAATCGGTGTATCCCTGAGTTTGTGAAATAGGAAAACAAAAGTGGGAGAGTATATGGAGAGATGTTATCAGTTTGTGCCTTGATTATATCTTATCATATTTGATCGTATTTTGTATGTTTAATGCATAGTTCTCCAAATAATTACTTTAACGGACAATTGTACTGTTGAGGTTGATATACAATCCATCACATGGTCTGAAGGTGTCATCATTGTGTGTTTTCTTGTAAAAATGACGTGTTGAATATTTTAACTCCAAGAACCCTTAGAAGAATAATATGAAACTAGCTCCTTTAAATTCAAAAACAAATTCCTAACCTTTCTGTGAACTTACTTTTATATACAAGAAAAGGACTCGCAAACCAATCCCATTCTCATGAGTCAAATTTTGGGAAAATGGGGTACAAAATGGAACAAAACAAAATATAGTGGTGATAAAGGTTAGCAAAGATAGGAATTATCATAGAAAAAAATATGATATTTCATAGGCTCGTCATCTCCCCCTTACCAAAATGGTTTCATGTCCCTAGGAAACCATTCATTCTACCTCAAGGATCCATGAATTCAAATTAATCTAGTTATATGATGTGTTTACAAATTCCTCTTTTGTATAGTAACGCAAAGTATGATCCCCATATGCCTAGTCGACAAGTTCTTTATACTTATGCCATTCATCCATAGACGTGTAAACTATTGTAGAGGACCACATGAGAGAATAGTGAAGTCTAATACTAATCCAAGTGGGTGCCAATGTGTTTCTAGAGAGTTCATATATATAGTTTCTCCTTCCAAAGAGATATGTGTTCCTCAGATTTCCTATGGGATCTTTTTTCTTCCAAGTGAGTTGCATAGTTATTTCATGATTGGTTATGGAAAACTATTGATTATTGTTTAATGAAAACCATTTGAAAGCCAAACCCAAATTCATTTATTATTTTTTGTGAAATTCTTATTCTTCAAATGATAGAAATTCCCTGAATTTGAAGTCCCAAACATAGGGATTGGGGTTCCAACTGCAAGAAGAAATTGAACTAGTATATTTCACACAAAAATATCTGATCATAAGATGTAGAGGAATAATTAACAACATCAAACTAAACTTAGTCCATATCAAATGGTGGCAATCAGATTTTAATTGGATGAAAGCATAGTTGTTCATGATGATGTCATTCAAGAAGTATTCCCAATTTATTGGATATTTGTGAGATTATCTTCCATTCCCTTTCTTGAATCCTCAATAGATGAATTTTGAAAACACCTACAACATGTTGAGCACTCAACACACCCTTAAAAATTTTGACATTTTCAGGTACCACTTTCTTTTCGAGTCTCAATTTTATGTTTTTTTGTTATTGTTTGTTTGAGACTCTTTTGAGTTTTATTTGTTTTCCTTTCCTTTATTTTATTTTGTTAATTTATCTGACCATTTTTTAGCCATAAAAAAATCTTAAGGAAAATTATAGTTAAGTAACACACATATTTATGAAGAGTTGGATAACCAATAGAAGGAATGGTGCACAAACAATTTCAAAAGACCGCTTCCTAAAATAGATGATGAGAGCATTGGGTCGGGTCTGCAAATGGGAAGGAATAAAAACAAGGATACATGGACTGACCTGACTTATAACATGTCTTGATTATATTATTAGCATCAAGATACATCGATTAATAATGGGCATGTGTAGGATCTTTTCCTATTTCCCGATGTGACCATCAGTGTCGATCGAAATCCCATGCAAAATAATAAAGTCATAGATGAGATATGAGTCCCCAATAGTATAGTTTTGAAGCATCGCTATCAACCATTTGATTTATAAAGTAATGAAATAGTGGCCTTCAAAATTACCAAGGGAAAGAGTTTTATTTGGAGGCTATTATAACTACCATGTAAGATGACACATCGCATTTCATGTCGAATTCCATAGATTCTATGTCACATACCACAACATCTTACTACATAATCTCTCATAGTGTTTTCCCCACCACATAGATGAGATTTCATGTTCCACATCATTGGCCATGTCATTGTTTGTACTACTTTTTTTTGTGACAACCACCACATCAGCTGCCATGCCACTCGACATGTCATCACTGTATGGATAACCATTGATAGTCGAGAGTTTTGGCGAATTGTTATGATGTGTTCATTCTCATGCAAATATGATTCCATTGAGCTCATTGAGCATTGATTGGATCAATAAACCTTTCAATTCCTCACATAATGTTTCTCTCTAATGGTTTATGAACACCTTCCTGGGAGACCAATCCTAACTATCTGATCAAAAGGGAAGTTAAATAGGTGTTGGAACATCAAGCATTGATGGTTCATCACACATATCCTAGGTTTAGTTGGTAAAGAGGCCAACCTACATCTAGATACAATCAGTCGAGCAATCAACCAATACATTACACCAGTTGATCGAGTAGTCGACGTGCCTATCATTAAAATGATCAACTAACCACTGAAGATATTCAGGTGGTGGATTAACCAACCCAAAAATTGACTATGAGTTGGATGTGTAGGTGGTTGGTTCAATCATCCTTGTCGAGATGACTTGATAGAGTGGATTTGGCGGAGTCCACTCTAACAGTTGATGGTTACATTTGGACATGATCTTCCGTATTTTATGGAAGTTGGTTAGATTTTGAGACTATAAAAGAAAACCCCTTGGGTCATTATCATAATCATAGATTGTGCATTAGATCATGTAGATCAATTTGTGCAACATGCACTAGGATGTTCTGATCATAGTGCACTTTGCTTAAAAGTGTTGTAATGGTGTCTTTAGACCCCACCTTTTGTCTTCGATTTTTTGTATTCCTCTTCGATTATATGCAGTGTTTTGTCCTCTATTTCATGTGTGTTCCACCCTATTCCCTGACATGGTATCAGATTTGATAGTCTAAAACCTCAACCTATTAGCTGCAAACCTTGTTGAGTCAGATTCATTGTGTGATTGACTCTAGGTCAGTGGTTTACTGATTGGAACTTATTGAAACAAACGAGTATGTCTAGATATCAAATATGGATTCTAATATTGATCATGTTGTTATGAACAAATCAAATTATTTATTATGGGCACTAGATATGGAAACCGTACTAAAGAGAAAAGGAATGTGGTATTATACAAAGGTTGAGATTCCATATCCAATAGACAACTAGGTGAATTTTGTTGTTGATGGCAAGAAGAATGAGGTTGTAGGGGTCATTATGACCTACATCTCATGGGATATTGTTTTCACCTCAGTGGAATTGACTACCCTCATCAAGTTTGGAAGAATTTTAAGTCATTGTTCAACTGATTCAATGAAAGAAACATCATGCAGTTGGAGAAAGAGTTGATCTCTCTCGATCCTCATTCCTTTGAGAGAATGGAGGACTATTTGGCACATGTCAAGGAAATCTAGTTGAAATTTGGCAAATTTGGAAATAATTATCATAAGGATGGAAAACTCATTGATATGGTCCTGATGAAATTAAGAACACCATTCGACATGTTTGTGTCGACTTTTCACACCAACTGGAAAGAACACAAGGAATATGGTAGGGATTACACCTTTGAATCTTTCTATTATCTTTAAATTACTAATCAACATAGATTTCTTGGAGAAG
>ML865171.1:0-16348 GCA_009831015.1 Picea engelmannii
TGATATTTTGTGGTTTTCGAAGGACAAGGTTGTCCTCAGATTTTTGTGGATTTGTATTGACTGGGAGGGTTGGTTTTTCCCTCAAAATTTATGAATTTGACAAGGTTACAGAACATAATATTTTGTCTCTTGTGCATTGATTATTCATCTATGATATTGTTGTTTCTAATGCATATAATTTAAGTCAATAATTTTCAGTGTAAAATTGTTCAGTGATAACAACTAGGGTTTATTGTTAGCTCACTAGGAAGCAATTTTCAGATCTGAAAATTAGTCACATAGAGTTGCATGTGAAAATTGACAGATAGTTGGCAAGAGGACTTGATCACTCAGATGATGTCTCAAATACACCAAGATTCAGTAAAGAAGGAAGAAGGATTGGAAAATATACAAGAAGCCATGCAAGAGACCAAGGAGAAAAGTGACCTTTCATTGCCACTGTCGAGGCCAGCAGCATGACTGAGACAACTATGGTAAGCTCACCTACCTTAGAAATTTCTCAAGAGTATTTTGGTGAATTTGAAAATCATAACGGGGACATTAGTTCAAAATTGTTAAGGAATATGGGATACGATGCAAAAGGGCCAGGCAAGGGAAGACAAGACATTATAAACCCTATTATAGTTGAGCCAAGGGCCGAGCACAAAGGCCTATGTTTTGAGGGTAGACAAAAAATTCCATGATCATGAAGACCACTTTTGTGAAGGTGAAAGGCATGGTAGAGTTGGCTTGCTCATCGAAAGAAATATCAACAATGAAGGAAGAGGGAAGCACACTCCCACTCCATCCTTCTTATGACATATTACAAAAGGGTAGCGATGAGGAAAGTGAAAAGACTCAGTCTACGCTAGCACTTAGAAGAAGTGTCAAGTGAATCGACCATAACAAGAAGACAAAGAGTAAGAGGTATGCAACATGTAAGACATCCCTTTTTTGTCATTGTTGCAAGAAGAAAGGCCATAGAGATACTAACTATTGATATGCCAAAATATGTTTCTTTTCCAGGAAGAAAGGCTATCTAGAGGCATCTTGTTGGGAGAATAAATCCACATGCCACAAGCCATAATGTTTTTGGAGGAAGAATGGCAAGAAGACCTCCCCAAGCCAACAACGAGTCCATCGACACAAGGACAAAATGACTATTTCAAGCAGTCTACACAACAATGCCCAGAACTTTTTCCACCACTACAAGTTGAGTGGACACTAGGAAGAAAGGTTTTGGTGGCTTCATACTGAACTTCACCCTATAAACCACATATCCAAGAGAAGGGTGTGGAGAGAAAATCCTAAAGAAGATGGAGAGCTTCCTGCCTTGCTAGCCCAAGGAGCAGAAGCTATCCAAGGAGCTGCAACAACACAAGAGGTCAAACTCACCAATGAGGCATGAAATTATTTGATGAAATCAAGAGAGAGCAGAGAGGGATCTCAAGCATGGGTTGGCATTTCATTCATTAAAATTTGGTTGAAGAATGACTCACCAATCGAGGAACCAACTAACCCATGAGTAAACAATTGGAACAACTTGGTGGTAAATGGAGGCTGGATAATTTATGAGGATTGTGTTGCACATATAAGATTATAATTTGATTGACATTGTTGCAGAGATGGAGTGTTGTGCAAGTTGGTGTAGTAGAAGATAATTATTTCCATGTTGAGAAGCAAATGATCTTAATAGAAGAGGGCAACCCACACTTACTCTTGTGGAATTTCTATGTGATTACATAGTTGTCGGGATCTCATTGAACGAAAACGAACCAAAATTCGACTTGGCTTTCATCGGTTGTCAAGATAGACCATGTCCAGGTTTGAGAATGCAAGAGACTTGCACACTGAATATGGGAATGAATTTTGATTGAAGAGTTTGGTTCAAGAGATTCTTCAAAGCTAAGAGTTAGTGAGCAGACTTATGTATTTTCAGAACAAGCGACCCAAGAACTAGAGCCAAATCCATATCTAGAATCAAATTTAGTAACCATAGCCATGAGACAAAGCCATAATCAAAGTTATAGCTAGGAGCCATAGTTAGAACCATGTTTTAGAGAAGTGGACAAAAGTCACATTTTGTTGGAAAATTGGTTTTCATTGATGTCAACCCTAGAAGAAGTCTAGAAGCCTCTAGAATTGATGGGTGTATTCGAAGAAGTCTCTAAAGTGGTCCCATTATGGCATATCTTTAAGCATGGTCCTCATGAGAAGATGCTTTGAAGAAGTATACAAGAAGCCTTGGAAATATGGTTAAGTGGTTAAGAAGCCCCAAAGGTGTGGTCATGAAGCTTGAAGTTAATTGAATAAAAAGAGTATGAAAGACATCATAATTACATGCAAAACGCCCATAGATTGATATTCCTTGACATATCGGTTCCAATGATAGGTGGCATGCCATGCGGTTCCTCACGTTTTAATTTTTTTTCCCTCTTAAAGATGAAGCTCCGAATTATGGTCGAGAAGCCCCGAATCTAAGGTCGAGAAGTTACAAGTTGGCCCCCGAATCAAGTAAAAGGAGAAAAGTTGTTGCAAACAAGAAGTTATAGGTTGGCTCAAAAATCAAGTAAAGAAGTTACTTGGAAGGGTATAATTACACATCAAAGATCCTCTCATTGTCACAAATAAAGGATGTGATTTCTTAGCGAAGGCGAAGTAGCGGAGTTGTGTGAAGGAGGGAGTGCTTGGAGCCGCAGATTAGAGAAGGGTTTTTAGAAAACCTTAATTGAGCAGACCCCCATGGGTCAAGCATAGGGTGTATCGTGAGGCCCCTATTGGTTGTCCTGGTATTGTCATGCAAGGCCCCACCTATTTCTCGGATCAGTCCTACGAAGCTAAGAAAAGTTTTTGAGGAAGGTATTCTTCTTGATGTTGAAGTTGAGGAAGGTATAAATATCTGATATTTGATGCACTAGGATGTTTACATGTTGATAGGTATGTTATTCTATATATTTTGAGGTTTGTATATTGGAGGTTATGGCATATGATTGAGGCATCTCTTTGAGGTGTTGGCACATGGTTGAGGTATATATTAGATATTTTGGGACATGTTTAAGGCACATTTTTGGCATAGACTTTGAGGCATGGTATATTCTTTGAGGCATATCTTGGAACATGGTTTGATGCATATCATTGTGATTTTGAGCACATGATTTGGAGGATTTTCTTGGAGATATTGGCCTAAGTTTTATGTGTTGATTGGGGTTATCATTTTCTATTATGTATCAGTGGCAACATCAGTAACAGGTTGATTCTCTTATTTATATTTAAGGGACGAAGGAAGGGGCAAGGAAAGGGAGTTTTATCTTCCTTCAGGTTGGAGCCTCCTTCGAGTTGGAGCTAGAGAATCTAGGGAATTGTAGCTTCCTTAAGGTTGGAGCCTGTAAACAGGGGGTTGGTGCCTCCTTCCAGTTGGTTTCAAATAATTTTGGAAGTTGGTTATTCCTATGAATGTAATCTTCTGATATATAAGAAAGCATTATGTGGTTTTCTCCCATTTGGGTTTCCACGTAAAATTCTTGTGTACTGTGCATTTGTGATTATATGTTTTGAATGCAATCATAAATGAAAGATTGTTGATATCTTAAATGCTTGCATATTGCGATTAAAAGTGGTAAAAAGTGCCTAATACTGATTCACCCACCCTCTCAATATTAGTTAATAATCCAAAAATTGGTATCAGTGTAGGTCCTTCAAAAACAATCTAACCACTGGAAGATAGATCATGGAGTGCACTAAGAATGGAACGCCATTATTTGATGGTCAAAAATATACCTTTTGGAGAAAAAAGATGAAAACGTTTGTGCAAGCACATGGATTTGATGTCTAACAAGCAGTAGTAGATGGATACAAGGCACCTGCCACTCCCCCAACAGATAAAGATGGAAGAAAACTCAATGAAAACCATTCGAAGAATAAAAATGTTATTCCAAGTGGCTTGGATAGTTCAGTATATGTCAAGGTTATGCTTTGTGACTCTCCAAAGTATCTTTGGGACAAACTTCAAAACGTTTATGAAGGAGAAGCCAAAGTCAAAGGGGCCAAGCTTCAAACTTATAGACGCCAATTTGAACAACTAAAAAATGAAGGAAGATGAAGATATTGCAACTTATTTCCTGCGAGTTGATGAAATTGTGAATGTTATTAAATGCTTTGGAGAAGAAATTAAAGAACCAGTAATTGTTCAAAAAGTACTAAGGTCTCTTCCAATGAGATTTGATCCTAAGATTTCAGCCCTAAAAGAAAGAGCATATATCGCTACAATGAGCATGGGTGAGTTACATGGAATTACTACAGCTTATGAAATGAAAACAAAGTAGGACGATCCATCCATGAAGGAAGAAAATTTCAAAGCATCCAAAAAGACAAGAAAGAATAAGTAAAATTCAAAGTCAAACTCCAGTTGCAATGATGATTCAAATGAAGATGAAGAAATGGCCAACTTCGTAAGGAATTTGAAGAGAGGAATTAGCAAGCATAAAGGTAAGCTTCCTTTAAAATGTTTTGACTATGGTAAAATTTGTCATTTTGTTGCTAAATGTCCTTATGTTAAGAATTCAGAAAGTGATGAAGAAGAATTTCTCAAGAAAGAAAAGAGATCCCAAAAGGGAAACAAAAAGGGAAATAAAAGAAAAGTCTCTACTCAAAAGAAGATAGTTCCTCATCTACTAGGGATGATGATAGTGACACTGACTCGGAAACAATGCTCTTTATGGCATTGGAAACCCAACAAAGTGGTAAAGAATATTATGAAGAAGAAGGTGAAGTATATCTTGAAGCAGAACTAATCAATGCCTTAAGTGAGCTAAAAAGAGAAAGGAAGACAAACAAGTCACTCGAGGAAAAAATGGTCAAGCTAAAGGAGGGTTCTCAAAATCACAACAAAAACTCTAAAGAATTCCAACATATGATTATAAATCTAAAGATCCAAGTAGAAGAAGCCATAAGGATTGAAGAAACACTCAAAAACCAGCTGGAAGAAAAGGAGAAAATGAAGGAGATCTTGGAAGCATAAATAGTCTCACTAAGGAAGGAAATTCAAAAGAAGGACATGCAACAAAACAACACCAAAATATTGGATGATATCATCAACATTCAAAGGCCATACCATGACAAGTTCGGACTAGGAAACAAGCAAATGCATACTGAGAAGGGTTTGAGCTCCATGATGATAGAAAATGAAGCGAAACAAAAGAGTTATGCAGAAGTCATCAAAGATCCCATCAAGAAGGAAGAATGCAGGTTTTCAAATGAGAACATTTGGGCAATGGAGAAAACTCATGAAGAAGATTACAAAAGAGCTGCAGTGCCTAGAAATATTCCCCACACTCATGTACCAAACTATTTTTTTGGTTTATGTTATTCCTGTAGCAATTTTAGGCACAAGGCTATAAATTGTAGAGCCTATGATAAGAACATAAGCAACTATGAAGGCTACTCTAGAAACAATTATATCATAAAGCCTCATGAATTGTATAACATAAACTATAATAGTTTAGGCTCAATAAATAATGAAGTAGAATGCTACAAATGCAACAATTTTGGACACATGGCCAAAGATTGCAGATTGATTGTTCTTGCAAAGGAACCAAAGAAATATTTTAACATTCATGTAAAATAACCATCGAAGATATGGAGAAGGAAGCAGGATAAACTGAACATTGAACAATGTTCAATTACTCTTCAAGGTCAAAGCAGAAAAATTCATTGGTATTTTGACAATGGTCGTTCAAAGCATGTGACAGGTGAAAAGGACAAGTTCGTAAATCTAAAGAAATAAAGAGATGGATCAGTTTCATTTGACTATTGTTGAGGAAAAGATATGAAATGATATTACTCAAGCATTTTCAGATCTTACTTGGCTAAAGCAAGATAGACGGGAATATCACCCTATGTTTATAGCCATCAAAATTTGTTTCCTAATCCATAAGTATTGATTACGCGTGCTTAGGCTGATGTTTTTATAAATGAAAGTTTGCTGAAAAAATCAATATTTATTTAATTTTCTGAATATAACATATGTTGAAATAAATATAGAGACAGAAGTAAAAACACCAAGTCAATAATCAACAAAGATGAGACATAAAGCAATCATTTATTCCATTCCAATTTATCAAAAAAATTGTTCTCTTTACAAAATTCCCTGAGGAAGTTTGGACCAAAGTCAAACTTAGATGTCCCCGATGAAAACCATACAAAAGGACTTCTGACAGAAAGTAAAAAACTGAACTTTAAATGTTGGATCAGCTTGCCACAGATTTTTGCCCACTCGACTTTGCACAATAGCTTTTATCAGTCATGAAATTTAATTCACAAACATACAAGTCTACACAGACTATCAAAGATAGATCAATACCTCTGAAAAACAAGTGTCTGAATGATGTAATTCATCCATGAATCTTGTTGTCTACAATAGGACCCTGCTATCATAAAAGAGAATTAGGCTTTCAATGAATTAAGGAATGAATGAAAACTAAATTATCTCAATAAAATTCAAGAGCAAACCTTAGTACGCTTCTCCTTCTATTCCCCTTTGTTCCTCCTTTTCCTTTTTCCTTTAAGCAATTAGAATCCGTCGAAGTAGTTGAACTACTTATTTAGTTAAGTTAACTAAAACTCAACCAACGTTTTAGTTAAGGGGGAAAAGTAATAAATCATAATAAGGGTTTTAATAAATAATAACTAGTATGTGGGACCCCTTGTGACTCCCTTTAGTTCTTTAACAAGCATAACACAACTAGTTAATCAATCAAACACACCCCTCCTTGTGGCTTCCATCATTACTCTCATAATTTGACAATTTATAGCAATGATAATTGAAATTATTTCCAAAAATATATTATCCATATATTCAAAAAAGTAGTGTGTTGTCCAAAATTTCAAAAGTCAACTGTTCTCAAGAATGAATAAATAAAAACACTTAAAACCCATATTTTCCACTCTAGGAGGTGATATTTCCCTTGTTGATGTTGTCACCCTTTGATCTCTTTGAATTTGCCTTAGGCTGTGTGGGGCCTTTAGGCCTAATCTCACTAATAACATGAGAGAAATCATCTCTCAAATGCATGCGAGAGGACACGGATTTGGCAGAGTCATTTGAGGGTGAGGAGGGGGCAGCAACGACTTTTCCTTTATCAGGAGCATGGTGGGCCTTGGTTTTTAACCTTTTGCTTGCATGGGAATATTGTACTGGTGAGTGGACAGGGGCATCTTGGACCATTTTATTAACAGGTGGAGGAGCAGGTAGAGACAAGTTAGGCTAGCCATGATGTTGGGAGACTGTTGAGTGGACAATCTCTTGGCATCCGTCGTTTTCAGGGACTTCGGGTTATAGTGAGACATGAGGGGGCACTGGGATACCAGGGACATGTGGGGCTTGGAAGGGAGGCCTTTCTGGCCTAGGTTGGACCACTCCTTACCCAATCCAGTTAAAAAATACAACTTGGAATAGTTGGCCCAACTCTCGCGAGTCTGCATCAAAATGTACAGAGAACCTTGGCCTTCTAGGGTCCCTGTTCCAATTGCCTCTTTCTCTGTTACCCCGGCCATGGCTACCTCTGCAGAAAAAGATCATTCATGTATGCATTATTCATTAGCAGATAAATTCTTCAACAACCATATGTCATGGCATCTCTTTTAAATATGAAACAAAGTTTGACTCGGCAATACATCAGACTCATGCAATCCAATCCATACAAATCATTTAACTACTTTTCAATGAGCAAGGGGTGAATAAGGGTTCTGGGATATGTGAGGGATTGTATTGAGCGAAAAGTGTTAAAATGAGGGGGGATAGATCATGATTATTGCTCAACAAATCATCAACAGTCAACTGTATCGTAAATCAAAAGAATATATCACTGTAATTCGTCCCTGTGCGATCCTTTAACTGCCATAATACATAATCTATCTTAACTATAATTTAACTTTAAGAACAAGGAGTGGATAGTGAATATGGGAAGGCGAGGGGACTTGTAATGTGCGAAAAGTGAAAGAATGGTAGGGAAAAGAAAGAATAATGTTCATAAAACCAATTAAGTGATCCATAAAAACAACTTTGTATTCAATACAAGGATACCAATACCAATTAACAATTTATGTGTGTCAAAATTGTTCACTGTCCCACATCCAATTTCTTCAAAATTCTCAATTAAAACAGTCTATAATCATACTCAGAATTAATATTCCTTTCAACAATCATGTCAAGATAATAGTTGGTTTTTTTCATTTCTTTTATTTTCAATTAAACAAAATCAAAAGAAACACACAGTCACATTGTCGATCGCTATCCATCATATATCACTATAAAATATCAAACATTGTCCATAATTCACAATCGCCCAAGTAAAACATATACACGAGTCTTTTTTCCAATTTTAACAGATTTTTAAAAACTTGCCTGATTCCATGCATTTTCATTATATCAACCAATAAAACATTGCAATGAAACCATAATACAAAACTCGAGTTTCATCATTGGTGGTGAATTTAAATCAAACATGCACGATACCTCCATAATCCATACACAACAAACAATGAAATCACAGTCATCAATTTCCAAAAATTACCATGATTCTGATCGGGACTAGTTAAACACACAACAATCACCAATTCACAATTGACACTGAGATATAGGAACACAGCGATCCAACGCATAACGAAAAAGAGGCAACCCTCTGATTGTACATTACCACTTACTCCTAATCAACCAATTTAATAAAAAAACGAGCTAGGTTATCGATGCAATTTTCGTAACAAAAGGAGGCAGCCCCTTGACTGTATACCAATTCTCATCCCCAATTACAACTTTCCAACAACTCAATCAAACAGAGACGAGATAATACTCAAAGCAATTGTCATAACCACTCAACCAATATATTACAGTCAACAAGATACCCGACAAGAGTGCGAACTATTGGGGTTATCAAAATCGGGATCTGTAACAATGAACCGAAGAAGTAATCAAGATTTCACTCGGTCATCAAAGCACAGAGAGACTGGAGGTCGAACATATCAACAATAGGCAGAGACCCTTCGATACAAGAACAGTGGAACCACAGGGCTTCTTATAACTTTCGGTCTGTGTAAAGGTGCAACATTTCAACGCTGGGAGACTAGGATAACAATGCAGAGGAGCAACAATTTCCCACTAGACAGTAACAAGTACCGAGGATATGTAGAGACACAACCCTCATGAATTTCTCAAGAGCGGAACCAATTTATAACAATGCAAGTGGGAATTCAGACCCGAGGCATCACCAACAACTATACAGCATACATCTTGGCATAATGGCCATCCTATAACCAACTTCTAAGGTACGTTGATGCCAATACCACAAAATAAGCCTACGACCAGGGGGATAACCTACGACCATGGCTCTGGAAAACACACAGTGACCAAAAGGTAGTTCAAAAACATAAACAACAACTCCATAGCAACCCGAATACAATTGGACATGGTTACTATAACTGTGAGGAAGCGGCCAGGCATGCTAAACAGAGCAAAACCCTCCAACAAAATACCCATAACCACTCAAAACAACAGAGAGCCATCACGGTTTTCACCATACAAAACAACCAACGAATGCATAACTTCAACCAACCAATTCTTTCATTTTCAAAATGAGTAACCACACAATGATTCCAAAGAGAAGACCCACGCATTTACACAGTTGTCAATCTTAGGAAAACACAAACCAACACATTAATGAGCCATCGTTCATTCATACACATAGCGAAATTCATGGATGGGCGAAAAGAACCATACATGTAACCAATAGCTTTAAAAAGGGTGAGTTGGTCGAGCAATTCCTTCCAGGCTTGGATCTCGGAGCTTAACCACAGCAAAACCAAATGCAACAATAACCATGCTAGGGTGATGGCTCGATGGGAGAAGTATGGAGTGATGTGCATTTACTACACATCGCTTCCATCTTCCTCTACATTCAATTTCGAAGTACACTACAACCAACAACCACCAATACCATTAACCATGCCATTAATTCCAACCATTGAAACTTACGACCATATTGCTTGCCAAATGCGCCACCCAAAATTGATATTAACCATTGCCAAAAACATACCATACCATATATCAAATGCACCCAATATAACTCAAATACAATTCGCATAGCCACTAACCATTGCTAGTTGGGATTAACACTAACTTATTCCTTTTAAATTGCACATGACTTCTAACATAGTATAGTATATGCCCTTCCTTCAGATTTTTTTACAAGTCTCTTTCCATTTCTTTTGGTTGATGTTGTTACTAACATATGTCTTATGCAGGTGTAGCCAAGCAATAATCATGGTGGCACAATCAAATGTAACAACTATAATATAGATGTCAATCTTAACATAAAATTAAGCTTTGAATAACAAAACATCCATAAAATACATCATCCACATGTTGTTATGCTAAAAAAAACGAAGCCAAGACTATATCATCAACCATATAAGACCCTATAAGCAACATCGAAAGCAACATAAAATGTGTGATATGACTATCTCCGAGCCTCCAGACTACAAGGGGATCCCACCTACTAGTATTATATTGTATTAGCATAGTTTAAATAATAGGCTTTAGTAATACTTTGTGGGCGAAATTCCTCATTGTGATTTTTATCGTCAACAACTATGATAACTCAACCAAAATTATAGGAAAATGCATAGTCAAACTTGGAAGTAAATATGCCATGGAAGAAAATGTCCTACTTGTCGAAAATATGAAGCATGATCTGCTAAGTGTGAGTCAATTGTGTGACCAGGGACACACACTTTTATTCGACTCAAAGAAATGTGAGATAAGGAAAGAAGGATCGGGTAAGATGTTGGAAACAACAATAAGGACTCCAAACAACATATACATATTAAATGAGATCAGAAAGGAAAGATGTTGCTTGGGAAAGGAAAATGAAAGTTGGCTTTGGCACAGAAGAATGGGTCATATGAACTTTGACAATCTTGTCAAAATCAACATAAAGGAAGCAGTAAGAGAAATGCATGAAATTTTAAAGCCAACCAATACTGTGTGCAAGCACTGTCTACATGGAAAACAAACAAGAACTGAGTTTAGAATAAAGGAATACTCTACAACAAAACCATTGGAGATTGTACACACCGATCTATGCAAACCAATGAGAACAAAAGGGATGAATGGTGAACAATGCTTCATGCTACTTATTGATGATTATACAAGAATGAACAAAGTATGTGTTCTCAAGAAAAAGTCAGAGGCGTTAGAATATTTCAGGATATTCAAAGAGATGGTTGAAAACGACACTGATTTAAAAATCAAGTGCTTGAGATCAGACAATGGATGTGAGTTCACATCAAAAGAATTCATGGACTTTGGTGAAGAACATGGAATAAAAAGGCAATTCTCATCAGCTAGGACACCTCAGCAAAATGGATTCGTTGAAAGGAAGAACGTAATTGTATAGGAAATGGCCAGAACTATGTTGAAATATTCCAAGTTGGGTGATATCTTTTGTGTACAAGCAGTACATACAACCATTCATATCTTGAACATAGGAATGCTTATAAGTAACAATGACAAGACTCCATATGAACTGTGGAAGGGAAGACCGATGAACGTCAAGCACTTTAGAGTGTTTGGAAGTAAATGCTACATAAAAAGAGAAGATAACAAGATTGGAAAATTTGACTCTTGAGTTGATAAAGGCATGCTAGTTGGATACTCAAGCAAAAGAAAGGCATACAAATGCTACAACCTAAGGATCAACAAAATAATCGAAAGCATCAATGTAAATATTGATGAAACAAATGTGTTGAAGACCAGAGATGAAAGAAAAAATTCAAAAGAGTAGGAAGCAGAAGAAGAAGTAGAGGAAGAACCAGAAGAGAAACAACCAGAAGCAGAGCAAGAAGAAACATAAGACAATCAACAAGATTTCCAGACACCTACTAAAACACCTAATCGTCAGGTTCAGAAGAATCATCCACTAGAACAAATTATTGGAGATAAAAATACAGTAATAGAAACCACGGGAAGCAAACGAGTACGTAAACCAGAACAAAGACATCTAGCGTTATTGTCCACAGTTGAACCAAGCATCTTTGAGGAAGCCAACAATGATGAACATTGAATCAAGGCCATGGAAGAAGAACAAGATCAAATATAAAAGAATGAGACATGGGAACTGGTTCTAAGACCTAAGGTCAAAAATGTGATTGGTACAAAATGGGTGTTCAGAAACAAACTAAACAAAGATGGACAAGTAACCGGAAACAAGGCAAGGCTAGTATGCAAAGGATATGCTCAAGTTGAAAGAGTAGATTTTGAAGAAAATTTTGTTCCTATTTCCATAATCGAAGCAATCAAAATGATCTTGGCCTATGCATGTTCCAAAAGAATCGCAGTCTATCAGATGGACGTAAAATCAACATTTCTAAATGGAGAATTAGAAGAAGATGTCTACATTGAACGACCAAAAGGGTTTCTACTGTCAGAAAGGGAAGATTATGTTTGCAGATTAAAGAAAGATCTGTATGGACTCAAGCAAGTCCCTAGATCCTGTTATTCAAGACTGGACAAATACTTATAGCAACAAGGATTCAAAAAGGGCAATGTAGATAGCAATTTCTACATAAAAGTGGATCGAGACAACATACTTATCATTGAAGTATATGTGGATGACATCATATTTGGAAGTGATGATGATAGATTGAGTAAGAAGTTTTCCAAATACATGCAGAATGAGTTTGAAATGTCCCTACTTGGTGAGTTGAATTTCTTTTTGGGACTCTAGATATCTCAGCTAGATGAAGGTATTTTCATTTGTCAAACCAAATACATTAGAGAAATGCTAAAGAAATTTGAAATGGAAGATTTCAATCCTATACGTACTCCTATGGAGACTAGTTGCAATTTGAGAAAATATGATGAATCTAAGGAAGCAGATCAGAGACTCTACAAATCAATGATCAGAAACCTACTCTACATGACAGCCTCAAGAACATATGCAATGTAAGCATTTGGACAGGTTGCAAGATTTCAAGCAACACCAAAGGAAACTCATGTTATGGCAGTAAAAATGATCTTCAAATATCTCAAAGGAACAATAAAATTTGGATTGTGGTATTCGAAAGGGAATGAGTTGACTATGGTCGCCTACACGGATGCAGATTGGGAAGGAAACATTGATGATAGAAGAAGTATTAGTGGAGTAGCCTTCTACTTGGGTGATTGTCTAGTGTCCTGGTTAAGTAAGAAGCAATCCTCGGTATCCTTGTCTATGATAGAAGTAGAATATATTGCAGCAACATCATCTTGTACTCAAGTCCTCTGGATGAAGCAAATATTGCAAGGCATACATGTAAAATATGATGAGCCTATTTCGATATTTTGTCACAACACCAATGTTATAATATCTTCAAGAATCTAGTGATTTGTTCCAAGAATAAACATATTCCGATCAAGTTCCACTCTATGCGGTAACAAGTCATATAAAATAATATCAAGTTGGAGTACATTGGAACAAAAGAACAGATTGCAAATATCTTCACCAATCCTCTCCCAAGAGAGACATTTGAGTATCTTCAACAAAAACTTGGAGTAGTTTCTGCCCCACAATGATCTACACAGAATTTTGCAAATAAGACAGGGGGAGAGAAATAGTCAGGGGGGATTGCCCTTTTCCATTGATGTCAAAGGGGGAGACAAAGAAAAAAAGTAGGAGAGAAAGATCAGAAGCATGAAGACAGGGGGAGAAATGGTCACAAAGGGAGTATGAGTGTTGCCATCAAAGCCAAAGGGGGATATTGTTGGCAAATTCGTTGTCATTGATGTCAACCCTAGAAGAAGTCCATAAGCCTCTAGAAGTGATGGGTGTATTTGAAGAAGTCTCCAAAGTGGTATCCTTATGGCGTAGCTTTAAGCATGGCCCTCACGAGAAGACGTTTTGAAGAAGTCTATAAGAAGCCCTGGAAATATGGTTAAGTGGTTAAGAAGCCCCCGAGGTGTGGTCATGAAGCCTGAAGTTAATTAAGAAAAATACTACAAAGGACATCATAATTGCATGCAAAACCCCAATAGATTAATAGTCCTCAACATGTCGTTTCCAACGATAGGTGGCACGCTACGTGGTTCCTTACAGTTAAGATGTTATGCCCTCTTAAGGATGAAGCCCCGAAGTATGGTCAAGAAGCCCTGAATCTAAGGTCAAGAAGTTACAAGTCAGCCCCAAAATCAAGTAAAAGGAGAAACGTTGTTGCAAACAAGAAGTTATAGGTTGGCTCAAAAATCAAGTAAAGAAGTTACTTGCAAGGGCACAAATACACATCAAAGATCCTCTCACTATCACAAAGCAAGGATGTGATTTCTTAGCGAAGGTGAAGTAGTGGAGTTGTGCGAAGGAGGGAATGCTTGGAGCCGCAAATTGGAGAAGGGCTTTCAGAAAACCCTAATTGAGCAGACCCCTACAGGTCAAGCATAGGGTGTCCTATGAGGCCCCTGCTGGTTGTCCTGGCATCGTCACATGAGGCCCCTCATGTTGCTCAGTCCAGTCCCCCGAGGTTGAAGAAATTTTTTGAGGAAGGTATTCTTCTTGATGTTGAAGTTCATGAAGGTCTGGATATCTAATATTTGATGCACCAAGTTGTTCACATGTTGATAGGTATGTTATTATATATATTTTGAGGTTTGTATCTTGGAGGTTATGGCATATGCTTGGGGTATGTATTGGAGTGTTGGCACATGGTTGAGGTACATCTTGGATATTTTGGCACATGTTTAAGGCACATTTTTGGCATAGGATTTGAGGCATGGTATATTCTTTGAGGCATATCTTAGCACATGGTTTGATGCATATCATTGTGATTTTGAGCACATGATTTGGAGGATATTCTTGGAGATCTTGGCATAAGTTTTATGTGGTGATTGGGGTTATAAGTTTTGATTATGTATAAGTGACAACAACAGTAACACGTTGATTCTCTTATTTATATTCAAGGGAGGAAGGAAGGGGTAGGGAAAGGGAGTTGTAGCTTCCTTTAGGTTGGAGCCTCCTTCGAGTTGGAGTTGGAGAATCTAGGGAGTTGTAGCTTCCTTCAGGTTGGAGCCTGTAAACAAGGGTTTGGTGACTCCTTCAGGTTGGAGCCTGTAAACAAGGGTTTGGTGACTCCTTCCAGTTGGTGCTGGAGAATTTTGGAAGTTGGTGCTTCTTATGAATGTAATCTTCTGATATATAAGAAAGCATTATGTGGTTTTCTCCCATTTGGGTTTCCACATATAATTCTTGTGTATTGTGTATTTGTGATTATATGTTTTGAATGCAATCATAAATGAAAAATTGTTGATTTCTTAAATGCTTGCATATTGTGATTAGAAGTGGTAAAAGGTGCCTAATATTGATTCACCCCCCCCCCCCCNNNNGAATAATGTAGATTTTTAATGACTAAAATCAGCAAATTGAAATTCTATCAAACACTTAGCAACCTAGAGATAATTGTCTTCATAAACTACATAAATGCAAAAACCCACATTCAGAAATTTCCATAAGAAGAAATACACAATGCTAAGCAAATATATGCAGCGGAAAAACATAGTGGACAACAACCCAATAACACTTAGAAATTTAGGCAAATGTCAGGGAAAACCCCAATATGGGGAAATCCAACGAGCGAGAGAGAGATCTTATTATTATGCTCCAGGAAAGTATAAAACAACAAAAAATCTACATTTCCAACCAAGGAAAATACCTCACGGCACCAAATCTATCCCACATAAATCTGCCTCGTTTTCTGTGCCAAAACCGTACCATTGTTTGACCTCTTATGTACCTCGTTTTCTGTGCCCACAGTCACCTGTACGGACTATTCTATACGACCCAAAAACAACCACAAAAAATCTGGAAATTGCCTCGAAAACTGTGCCAAAAATCACCTTGATTTATGTTCCCAAATCCGTACGGAATCGTATTGATTGTACGGATCCGTACAGTACGACCTCCCACAGCAGAAAAAAAATTCGGCCAAAAAATTCATAGAAATTTTTTCTCAAGATTCGTGCCCTCTTTGTTGCTCACTTTCCTCTCTCAAGCATGCTCAAAAAATCTCTCTAAATCTCCTCCCGATGTGCTCTCAACATCCTCCTGATGTCTTCACAACATGTCTTGCACACTACCCAATGCATTCTTTTATAATATGAAAATGACAATTTTCCCCCCAAAAGTGTCTTTTCACATTCCCAACCCTAGATTCAAAGGCCAAGATTAGATCTTGCCTTTTTCAAGATCAAGGGTCATGATCCATTCCCTCCAAAATGTCTCATTTAAAATTAAAGTGAATTTCACTTTATTACATAAGTGTTTTATGAAAATAAAGTCACTTTAAAAATAGAAGG
>ML865171.1:16448-26529 GCA_009831015.1 Picea engelmannii
ATTAGATCTTGCCTTTTTCAAGATCAAGGGTCATGATCCATTCCCTCCAAAATGTCTCATTTAAAATTAAAGTGAATTTCACTTTATTACATAAGTGTTTTATGAAAATAAAGTCACTTTAAAAATAGAAGGTACACTTTATTTAAAAAAGTCACTTTACTAAAAGAACCACTTAAAACAACTTTATAAAAACTATTACAAAGTCAAGTGCTTGGTAGTGCAAATATTAAGGTAACATCCGCATACAAGACAAAACATGCGGAGTACCTCCTGAGCTAAACAAATCTAACACTCCCTCTTAGCGAGGGAGGTACTTATGGTAATACCACCAAAATCTGTCTCCATCTCATCAGCTGCCATGGCTGCTTCCTCTGTACTAGAAGTCTCTCCTCCCACTGCACTGGAAGCCTCTGTTGCTACCTCTGTTGTACCACGAATTGAAGACATGCTCCTAGGAGTCTGCACACTCTCCCGAGCATCCAATTGTGTCGACTCATGCCTGTTGAGTCCCTTGAGAGTCTCGGAAGAAGACTGAGTGTCATGTATCAACTCTCTCTCCCATGCTACCTGCCAACCCTCCGACACAGAATCTGAGTCCAAAAATCCACTGGACCCCAAAACAGGTCTACCCAACAACTTGTACAAGCCCTCATACTTGACACCAAGCATTATTGTTGTGTCAACAGTTGCTCCCACAGGATACAAAAACACATGTCCACTGTTGAAAACAACTCCAAAACCACTCTCATCCAAAGCTGACACTGAGAGCAAATTAATTGTCAACTATGGAACATATAACACCTCGCCAACCTCCAAAAGACCTCCTAACTCTAGTTGGAATCTCATCCTTCCAACCCCCTTTACTGCATGTTGTGGACCGGTTCCACAATTCACACTACAGTCTGAGTCTATCTCTATAAGATCGAGGAAAACTGACCTTAACCCGGTCATGTGCCGAGAAGCACCACAGTCCACAAACCAAGATTCAATGTCCTCGAACACTAGGCATCCACTACCCACAAAACCAACCATGAGAGAGAACTCCTTCTCAAATCTCTGAGTAAATTCTACAACTTCTGTTGAAGCTGACACCTCTGGTTCTAGTTTCTTCTTCTTCTTGTTCGGACATTGACTAGCATAGTGGCATGTCTTGTGACATGCAAAGCATTTCACCTTGCTCATGTCCTTCTTATTGCCTTTTTCCATAAGAGGAACATTCTTGTCATCTGCAACGTCCAATGCCTTTTCTTGAGACCCCTCCCGGATCTCCTTCTGCATAAAATCATCCCATAATATGCTCCAGTCAGGGAGATTCTCTCTCCCCACCACACACTTGACGAAAACCTCCCACTCCTTGGTGAAGCCTTTGAGGGCTATCTGCACCATCTCTGAGTCAGGAATGACTTCTCCAATAGCTGCCAACTCATCCTTCACCTGTGCAATCCGAGTGAGGTAGGTGGCTACCCTCTCTCCTTTGACCATCCTAGTTCCATGAAGCTTGTCTCGGAGAGCCATTATCATGTTCTCATTCTTAGCCTCATACAAGCCTTTCAGTGCAACCCACATTTCATTGGTTGTCTTCTTCTCAGCCAAATGTGGAATAAGGTGGTCTCTGACCCCGTCCAAGATGATTCTCTGAGTCTTGGCTTCCCTCACCTCATGAACATCAAGAGCTATGGGATCTGAAGCAGGTACAGGCATAATGGTGTTCACAAACAACCACAATTTGTTCTCCTTGAAAACAATGTTGATTCTAACCTTCCACTGCAGGCAGTTGGAGATCCCCTCCAATCTATCTTCAAACATGATGTTGGAAGTCATCTTTGTCCACTTGGAAAAGAACCTTTTATGCCTTCGTCAAGAAAATACAACAACAAAGCACTTGTTGTCCCAAGTGCCAAAATGTTGCCCACTGAACTTTAGAACACAAGCTCTGATACCATGTAGATTTCTAATGACTAAAATCAACAAACTGAAATTCTGTCAAACACTTAGCAACCTAGAGATAATTGTCTTCATAAACTTCATAAATGCAAAAACCCACATTCAGAAATTTCCATAAGAAGAAATACACATTGCTAAGCAAAAATATGCAGCGGAAAAACACAGTGGACAGCGACCCAATAACACTCAGAAATTTAGGCAAATGTCGGGGAAAACCCCAATATGGGGAAACCCAACAAGAGAGAGAGAGAGATCTTATTATTATGCTTTAGGAAAGTAGAAAACAACAACAAATCTACATTTCCAGCCAAGGAAAATACCTCACAACACCAAATCCGTCCCACAAAAATCTGCCTCATTTTTCGTGCCAAAATCGTACCATTGTTCGACCTCTTCTATACCTCATTTTCCGTGCCCACAGTCACCTGTACGGACTGTTTTGTATGGTCCAGAAACAACCACAAAAAATCTAGAAACTGCCTCAAAAACTGTGCCAAAAATCACCTCGAATTCCGTGCACAAATCCGTACGACTGTACGCACTGTACGGATCCGTACAATATGGCCTCCCACAACAGAAAAAAAAATCGGCCAAAAAATTCACAGAATTTTTTTTCTTGGGATTCGTGCCCTCTTTGCTGCTCACTTTCCTCTCTCAAGCATGCTCGAAAAAATCTCTCTAACTCTTCTCCCGATGTCTTCACAACATGTCTTGCATACTATCCAATGCATTCTTTTATAATCTGAAAATGACATTTTCCCCCCAAAAGTGTATTTTCACCTTCCCAACCCTAGATCCAAAGGCCAAGATTAGATCTTTCCTTTTTCAAGATCAAGGGTCATGATCCATTCCCTCCAAAATGTCTCATTTAAAATTATTACATAAGTGCTTTATGAAAATAAAGTCACTTAAAAAATAGAAGGTACACTTTATTAAAAAAAGTCACTTTACTAAAAGAACCACTTAAAACAACTTTTTAAAAGCTATTACAATGTCAAGTGCTTGGTAGTGTTAAGGTAACATCCGCATACAAGACAAAACATGCGGAGTACCTCCCGAGCTAAACAAATCTAACAAATAATCCAACACATTGATCTAGATTAGTTTCCTTGAATCTTTTGGGAGACCAAAAAGCCTTTTAATGGGGAGGTGTGATTTGAATAAGTGAATGATTGTAAAATTTGGTACTTGCAAGTTTAATTATACGATTAATAAAGTTTAGATAAAACACAAAGGATAATGCAAATGTTAAAAAGTAAACGAGACAAAGGAGAGGAAAAACAATAATGAAATAAATAGAAGATTAAAACAGAGAGAAAAGACTAGGGAATGGGAAATGAAAGGTCAGGCTTATTGGCCTTCCCATTACCCAACTCTCCCTATTTCTTCTTGTACTTTCACTCTCAAAGGGTATTTTTGGTTCAAGGAGGGAAGTATGGAGAAAGAGCCCAAGCTACAATGTAACCAAAGATTGTTGAAATGAAAACTGAGCAACCATTCAAAGCCAGTTTTCCCATTTGGGTTTCTAGGATGAAATCTTGTTGTCTGTATATGAATTGTGTGTTTGATTTCTCTGCATGTTGGGTTATTCACAATGGTAATTACTCCTCCCTATTGGAATCAATTTATTTTTAAATCAACACAACATTGAAATCTAATTGTTGGGATGATTGGGTAAACCATTTGCTACAACCTTATTGTGATTTGCTTTGAGCATTGGTTCATTAATGATTCATTTTCTTTTGTCTTTCCATTACTGTGGTCATTGGTCCTTTGACGTAAGCGTTACACATTATCTTGAATCTGTGGGAACTTTAATTTTTTATTCACCAATCTTTGTTTGTTGTGGGCATGAATGATCACCTACAACCATTTGGCTTGATCAAATTGCTAGTGTAAAATGATAGTTGTGCTCTGTTAAAGAATTTTATGATAATTTTCCATATCATTGTGAAGTTAATTCTGCTAAAGTCAATCCTATCCCATTGCATTGCTAATCCTCTCAGAAAAATATCTAAGAGCATTCATTTAATGGTGTCCATGAGATCAACAGTTGTAATAGTACGACTATCAAGCTAGTTTCCATCCTCGTAATTTTGTAAATAGCAATCCATTATTCCAAGAGGTTGTTGGGTAATCTGTAGGTCGTATGCATCCATTTTGTGGTCATACTAATTCCTCTTGCGGCATGGGTGTTATCAAAAGGAGAGTTGAATTCTCCAATTTCATCTACAAGAGTGGAGTATCCTCCTATAGTCACTCAATTGATGTGAAACTCTTCTCAAGTGATAGTTATGTTATTCAATTACTATATTAAGATAAATCACCTTCATCCAATGTAATCACTAGCCTCAAACAATAGAACAACTATAACTACTCACTCATAAAGTAAATATGGTTATTCGAGTTGTATTTTTCCTTTCTTGGGTAACATAGCTTTAGAAGCAAGTCATTTCAATTCTTCTTAGCTATTGGAGCATTTTGTTTTTTTATTTGTTGTGGGAATTGATATCTCTAATACTAGAGAAATATATTAGAATTGTGGTTGGTCTGCCTTTGGATTGCAATAAGGTGTTCCTTCCCTGGGAGACAATGAATGGAAAGAAGCTTTGGAATGTTCCTTTCATTGGTAACAAATCAAGAGTATTTGAACATCTAATTGTTGGTTTTGATTTGTTTATATGAATGTTCAATGCTTGGCCAATGTTGCCTTATAACAAAAGTTGTGTGTCTTCATTCATGATAGAGATTTATTACACTACTATTGGAATGTTAATGAATTGGTTATTAACAAGATTGATTGAGTCATTTAAGTAGCTACAACCGTATGTTGGAACACTCCTCACTTCGTAATACTAAGGAGTATAATACATTGATTGTTAGGGTGTCATCATTCGAGTGTTGGTTCATCTAGAATTCATCAACAACCTTAACATCATTGTAGACACAACTCAGAGCAAGAACATATTCAATCTTCTATTGCCTTGCTTTCTAGGTAAGAGACTAGTGAAGATAGTTGTTGATGGCATTCTGACTGAGGCTTAACATATTTCATGCAATACAAATTCATCGTGGTTGGACATTGGTGACAATCAAATAGGGATGATTATAGCCAAACATGCATAATAGTTGACTGGTAATTGATCTTGACATAACAAGCAAGGAACCCAAGCATTGAACCAACTGACAACACAATCATTCTTAACTATGTATTCTTATATGGAGGTAGAGCTATGCCTTGTATGCCTATTTGGTGATTAACAACCAATAATCTAAAACTCAAAGACCTAATTGTCATAAAAATTCTAGTTGGTTGCTTGTGTGTAGGCTACATCGAGAACAAGAGTAGATAATCAATCTTGAACAAAGATTGCAGAGAGTAAGTATAGTTTCGCAGAGTGTCTGTGTTAATAAAGTGAGTTGGCCATAAGTCCCTTGTTTATGGATTATGGAGGATGTTATCACATAATTTGGGGACTTCACTCCAAAGACAATGTTCAGATTGAAAAATATTTTTGATCCAGGTGGATACTGGTGGCCACCCTCATGTTCCACTAATTCAGAATGGTTCCACATCTTGGCATTTTTTCTACGGTTTTTCGGGTCCCAAACTTCCAGGGTCATTTTGAGGCCTTAAACGATGTTTTTTTGGCTCGACAACGCCGAAGCATGTAGCCAAAGGCAAATGTTGGGTTGAACAAAATGTGTATTCCTCATCTAGACCTTTTTCGACAAGGTGTCGAGGGACCCAGACAAAGATCATATGCAAAATTTGCACCCCTGAGAAGTTGACGTATCAAATAACTACATCAGGGCCCACAAACCTTTTGGCATTCATCTTCCGAGGTTAGGGTTTTCTTGTTGTTGCTTTATGTTAAAAGGATTTTTTGACCTCTTTGTAATTAGATACTTACGAATGAGCGTAGCCATCACATCTCTATCTTCATAGATAAGCTACCACCATTATAGCTAGCTTGTGTGCTTTTCATTTTACAGTCTTTTGTATTTTAGATTATCATTAATATAATTTGTCTTTATCTATATTACTGTGTTCTTGCAATATCTCTGTGTATTTTCTTGTTATATCTTTTTCTTCATGTCATTCTCAATACAATCTAGATCAATGGTATTAGAGAAATATGCTCCTTGTTATTTCTTAGTGCATGTCCCTAATGAGGTCAGGGTATAGAGAGTTGGGTCTCGAGCTAGACTCTCTTGAGGACAACCTCTCTCACCAGCCCAAGCGACCTCTCATGATGGAAGAAAAGAGAGATGATTGACCAGGATATCCTATCAAAATATTGCTAGAGGAAGCCCTCATGCAACACAGGAACGAGATGATGGATAATTTCGCTGAGATCCTTCGACGACTGCCAACAACGATGGCGACGCCTTCAACCAGAAGTCACTTCAGAGGTGTGACACCCATCAAGGTACAAGTTAAATTTGATATTCCTCTATTTGAAGGAAAATAGATGTCGATGCTTTGAAAAAATGGTTAAGTCTACTAGAGGGTTATTTCTCTATCCAAAAAATTTCCAACACTGAAAATATCACCTTTGCACTCCTTAGAGCTCTTTCCCATGTCAGATATTGGTGGGAAACTTACTGTGAGCAACATGTCGGAGAGGAGGCTGTAATTTTTGGGCCATGACCCACTTGGGGGGATTTTGTTGATGACCTCAAGGAGCAATACTACCCTGTTGGAAACTATCATGAATAACACGCGAGATGGAGAACTCTACGTCGGGAGAGAGACTAGATGGTTCTAGAGTACACCAACATCTTCCACACCTTGAACACAAAAATGGGTATTAAAGACTCTAAGAGACACCTAGTCCTGAAGTATAACAATGGCCTACATAGGTACATCCAAACAAATATGGAGTTCATGGACATATCCTCACTCAGAGTCGCTTACCAATATGTCGTCAAGATCAAGCAAAAGTTCAAGCAAAAGAATAAGCGAGATTTCAGGTCTACAAAACCATCACAACAGAACCACAGTAAGGGTGGCCCTAACTTCCAAAGAAAATGATAGAGCAAAGATGACCAGCCCTGGGACAACTAGTCCAAGCCACCATCAAAGAAGCGTAACGGGAAGTCAAAGAAGGACATTGGAAAGTGGTGTGAGTTCCACAAAATCCCTTGGCACAACACCGATGAATGTCGCTCCAAACAATCATTGTTGGTTGAGATGAGAGCCTCAGAGTCAGATGTCGACTCACACTCTGATTCAGAACCAAATAATGGGAAATGAATCATTGACGCATAACCCAATTTCATCATTGCTCCCACAAAAGTAGAACCAAAGGAAATAGAGAAGCCCGAAGAAGGGGAGTGCCTCTTCCACTCATAGATGTGGGTGAAGGGGACCCCCCTCCATTTCATTATTGATAGCAGTATCCAGAAGAACCTAATATTAGTAGAGGTCATCAAGAGGTTGAACTTGACAACGATGTTGCATCCTCAACCAAACACCATCGATTGGATCAACTACGGACGAGACATCTACGTCAGCCAACAATGTCACCTACACTATGACATCAAACCCTTCAAAGATGAGGTAGTGTGTGATGTTGCCTCCCTTGAAGTTTGTGATGTTCTTTTAGGGAAACCATATATGTGGAAGTGTCATGTTATTTATGAATCTAGGCCTCGTAGTGTCATTATTACTTTGGGAGGTAAACTCTACAAGGCACCAGAGGCAGTCCTAAATATTGAGGTCTCTACGAAGCAATGTCGAAAGGTGGTCTCTAAAACAAAGAGATTTGTCCTCTTTATGGTCTGGTCAGAAGGTGAACAAAAGGTCATTGCTACGACCAAAACCTCTACACGAGATCTCTCTACATAGCAACAACAGGTGGACAAGAAAGTAGAAAAGCACAAAGACATATTTGCCTCACCTATTGGGGTGCCTTTGCACTATCGGGTAAAACACTCTATTGATCTCACACTCGATGCTCATGTACCTAAGGACCCTATATATAGGCATTATTTTATGGAGAATGAAGAAATCATACGACAAATCCAATAACTAATTTTGAAGGGCCACATAAGACCAAGCTCCTCACCTTGTGGGAGCCCAATTGTTCTAGTACAAAAGAAGGACGGGACATGGCAACTTTGCATTGATTACGAAGCCCTAAACAAGATCACAATAAAAATTCGGTACCCAATCCCTCGGATTGATGATCTTCTCGATTAGCTCATGGGAGCCAATTTTTTCAATAAGATTGATCTGAAGTCAGGCTACCACCATGTGTTGATTAAGCCAACTGATGTATAAAAGAAAACCTTCAAGTCTAAATAATGTCTCTTCAAGCGGTTGGTCATGTCACACAATTGGCTTAGGTTGATGGATAGTTGGTTGTCATTGATTTCAACCATTGGAGAGTGATAATGTAGATTGATGTCAACCCTTAGTGACTGATGTCAACCCTTGGAGAAAGTCCGGTAGCGAATTCCGGTAGCACAAAGGTTTGGGTAATGGACCCAAGTTTGTTTCATGTATAATGGCATGAGTTTTAATATATTTGAAGGTAATACTATTCTAGATGGATAGTACATGTCATTCGATTTTCGGTGGTATTTGGAACATCACATAACTCCTCACGGTTAGAGAGTTATGGCCATGAAAAGTTGGAGAAACCAGGTTTGGGTAATGGACCCAAGTTTGTTTGATGGATAATGGTATAAGTTTTGATATATTTGAAGGAAATACTATTATAGATGGATAGTACATGTCATTCCATTTCCATTGGTATGTGGAACGCCACATAACTCCTCGCGGTTAGAGAGTTATGGCCATGTGAAGTTGGAGAACCCTCTTGAGTCATCTAGAAGCCCCAAACAGTCAAAGTGGTCTAAGAGATTTTTAGAAGGTAAATAATAAAGTGAAGTGATGAATGTACTATAATTCAAAGTGAATACAAAATAAATTATTTAAATAATAAATTTAATGGAGAAATTACTAAGTTTACAAGTGGTCAGAAGTGGGTTAGCCCTAAAATAAGGAAAGTGGTTTAAGATGGATAGAAGGTAACCCCTTGAGGTAAAGTGAAGTGATGAGTGTACTATAAGTCAAAGTGGATAAAAAATAAATTATTTAAATAATAAAGTTAATGGATAAATTACTAATTGGACAAGTGGTTAGAAGTTGGTTAACCCTAAAATAAGGAAAGTGGGTTAAGATGGTTAAAAGGTAACCCCTTGAGGAAGCTACATGAAAGTATAAATAAGAGGCAAGGCTCTCTCATTTTATATCACACTTGAGCATAGTGAATAGCTACAGGTGACTGATATAAAGTATATCTAAGCCGAATTTCAGAGAGAAGGTGAAGTAAAGAATGTCGAAATTCAAGGGAGGATAAATTCTTTTGATGATGTTTTTTAAGGTATGTTATTTACAGGTCATCTCACCATTTTCGCAAAAACTTTTTTTCTAAAATGATTCATTCATGAAATTGACAG
The DNA here is from genome assembly GCA_009831015.1 of Picea engelmannii. Classification (NCBI taxonomy): domain Eukaryota; kingdom Viridiplantae; phylum Streptophyta; class Pinopsida; order Pinales; family Pinaceae; genus Picea; species Picea engelmannii. The sequence goes on from ML865171.1 coordinate 25,866, forward strand.
GCCATTGAGAAAACATATCCAAGTAGTTGTGGTACGAATTTCGGCTTGTGGGTCGTTGTAGTTTTGGAGTTACACTCCGTGGAAAATAGGGTTTGTGTCTAGTCCTGAAACTAGTCTAAAACAGGTGTTTCAGGTAAAAACGTAATAACTTATTCATAAAAGATCCAAATTAAGTAAGACAAAAAGTGTTCGTTAGAGTACCGTCTGTAGTATTCTGTGTAAAATTTTCAGATCCATATAACAAATATTCTGTGCGGGGCACGCTCTACAAGTTTGCTCTCTATAATAAGCCATAATTCAACAAGGTATGTCATTTTTGCTATAACTCCTTTTCTGAGAGGTTCCAAGTAGTGACACTTTGATGAATTGCATGAAACATACTGAAGAACATTGTGTAATATTTTCAGATCTTTATTCATTACAGGTACATAGTTATGATTATTTCAAGTTAGGGTTGTTGACTAATCCAAAACTAGTCACGTGAAACTAAAGAAAAGTTTAATAAAAATGTTAGTCTCTTGTTGTTAAAGTTAAGGAAGGTTTGCAGGTATGTGATCATATACACTAGGTCTATTACAGAGTTACAAATCAGATTTGGATGATGAAATTAATGAGGGCTTTTGGTTGAGGTACATGTTGGGTACATGGTTGAGACAAGTAGTTG
>ML865173.1:0-13003 GCA_009831015.1 Picea engelmannii
AATCAAATATGACACATACCATGATACCTTGGACCAATTACCTCATGGAGCAAGAGTCCTCTCCGATGCAAGCCCAGGCCGGTGGTGATGGAAACTGCTACTGCTGACAGGACAAATCTGACGAAGAAGAAGAGAGATGGGCCTTCCGGGGCCATGCTCAAGTCAACCTTTCTCTCGGTACTCCATGTCTAGGACCATGTGGGCCTCGAGACATGATCTCCTAGTTATCCCTAGATATCGGGGATAACAAAACCGACAGTCTAGATTCCTTTTATGGCATATTCGATGGACGATTAAGATTAATTCTCGAATCTTCCCCGTCAGATTCTTCTTCTCTATGACTCTGAATTGAACATTAAGATGAATGGTGTGGATTGTTGTACCTCTACTCCGACGAACAGTATGGATTATTCCAAATACTATGTTCAGAATGAAATTCAAAATATGACCCCGAAATGATTATTCAGATGAGCGGCTTAGATTTATTCTTTGACTTTTTCATTGTCCCAATAAATGGTCTAGATTTGATCCCAGGTATTAAAGTAAAACTTGTTGACGAAGTATTGTCCTAGCAAATTAACAACTTCCACTTGTTCAAAGGAGGTCAACTAGTAAAGTTGGATCACACGGCTTAAAAGCAACAAAGCAACAAGGTTTTTGAGTCCATTATATTTGTATTCGAACCAATTATAAAGGCCTTTACCATAAAACGCTGAGTAGAACAAATTCCCTGTGAATGTGGGATTAATGAAAGTGAGATCAATGGTCACAATAGCTTATTGGGGTTGATCCAATGGACGTTGTTTTTCATGTCTGTTACAGGCTTAATTTGGGCATCCAATCAATAGACTGAGGAGGTTTCGCTTCAGTGGTTGAAGAAATCCAGGGATTATCTGATTAGATCGACATTTTTAGAATTCAAAGATATCTCTAGGATCAAATAACAAATTTTGTTTTAATTTCTTTGTATAAATATCTATCCAAAAGATTGTAAAAGGGGGACTTTTGCGCCCTAAGAAAATACATAGTTTTCAATAAAAACTATTTCCATAGAAGATAGAGAGATTATGACTTTCATTTCTAGGGTTTATGTGCTTATGCTCAATGTTTCCATGAGACATTCTCTTCTAATCGGTTTATCCATGCCATAGTTGTTGCAACTTGGTACAACCTCCATTGTATTAAATTACAGAACAATTATACAACTACAACATTTCCTTTGCTTTGTTGTGAGTTAAGTAAGACATGTGCTTTTATATTTTGTTAAAATTACTCATATTTCATGACGTAGGTAAATCCTCTACTATTGCTTCTATTGGAGATGAAGTAATATTTATCAGGATTGGATACATTACTCCTTCTTTCAATTATTGTTTATCTCAACTCTGCTTTCCATCTTATTAATTTTGAAAGAACTTTATGATAAGATTAGGCCGCTTTATTTATGATTATTATTCATTGAAAGCTCATATTAAATTAGGGGTATTAAAAGATCAGTTTAATCAATTGAATTATTATTATGAGATTCCTTGACATTGTTTATTGATCCTAGAACAATCTCAAGAACAACAAGAAGTATATTTTAAAAGTTGAAAAATGGAAAAAGTTATACAATTTGAATATATATACAATATTCTTTTTATTATTTAAAATTATAAAATGATTCAAAATTTATTATATATAAAAAAAACTTATATTATAGATAAAAACATTATATATTACAATAATTACATTTAAGTCCATAATTTTGACATACTCGTGATAAGGGTTTATTATTCAATAATTGACTTGAGGTCTATCGAAATAATTAATAATAGATATTATTGGTATTCATCTTCCATTTTTGGGGTGGCGGGTGTGGGAGGGGTTTTCATTGACTTTGGAGGAATAATTGAGTGTACTTATGTATGGATTTTTGGAATAGCTTCTAACAATCTCGTTGAGGCTTATGCACTCCTATAAAGTTTGAGATTAGCCATCGCTCTACACATTCAACGTTTGACTATGGTGGGGGACTCAAAGATTGTCATCTAACACTTAGTTTTGGACACAAACCCTTTGGACTTCAACCCAGCTGCAATGTTTACAAGAATCTAGCAAGCTCTGTCCCTCATTCGTAGTGCTAAGTTCTATCATGTGCTCCGAGAAAATAACCATCTCGCAGATAAATATGCAAATAAAACAATTCAGAGAAAAGAGGGGAGCATTGTCATTAATGACAAGGTTTTTAATCGACCAATCTCATGATGATGCTTATCAACTCAAGAATGATTACATTGCATGGACACATGGCATGTCGCCTTAGTGACAAAATGCTCTTTATATCACTTGGTGTGAGGTGACTGCTCCCATGTTGCATGAACCAACCCCATATTTGCTACAATTATGAATCAATGCTCCTAAATCAACATGAACGTTATGGGATTAAAGAGCACTAGATGGCGTTGGCTTGTTGGAATCCTTGGCACTTTAGTCTATGACCTTGGCTAGTGACCCTCAACTTGGATTCTAGTTCAACAACTTTGTAGCTCTCCTTTGTGGAAATTTTGGGTAAGAGATTGTGCATAGTTTACTTTGTTTATGTGGTTCAACAAGACCCAGGGAAAGGCTCTATCTTTGACCTTGAATTTTCTCTACTTCAATTTGTGGAGGATTTGCTCTCAATGGGATTCTCCCTTTCTGGATTTGGTGGGTTGGGTTGAATGATAGGGCTTGGCTTTTCTCCTTTCACTTGGACCTTCACCCTAGATAATTCAGGTAGTTTTGATGTTGGTAGAGGAGGGCTCTTGTTTTTCTTATTTCCTCAACCACCTTTTGCAGTGTCAATGGATGGGGGTTTGTAGTTTAAGCCTCTCTCTCTCTCTCTCTCTCTCTCTCTCTCTGAGTGCACTCCTGCTGATGGCCTGCACTTTTTATGTTCTATCGTGGATTCAAGGGAGGACATTCAATAGATTTTAAGAAGACATGAAGGTCGTATTGAAGGCAACAATGCATTGATAATAACGTTCAAGAAAATTCAAGAGCATGAGACTAGTACATCAACACAATTGGAAATTGTCATGGGTATCTTGGTGCAACAAAGGAGGCATATTAGAACATTGGAGGCAAAATGTGGCACTCTTCACAGCATCATTTCCAATATGTCTTGAAGGAAGGAGTCTGGTCCTCCAATTTTGGCGAAGAATTCGACAACATGTCGATTCATGGATATCTCAGTCCATCAACTCCCATATCTAAATGTGCAGGTGCAAGAATCTGATAAGAAGTAATTGAAGATGTTGACAATAATCATGTTCCAGCTTAAGTTTTTATGTTTTTCAAGACTATAAGCCTACTACGTACATTTTGTAGAAGTTATACAATTAAGTGCTTTTTAAAAAAAGTGTATTTGAAGCTACTTGGCCTAGATAGCCATTGGATAAACCTATGCTCCTTTATGGACTGTGGATTTTGGATAAGAAGATTCTCTTGATGTAATTTTGTTGCGAACAACTGTTGCAACCTTTTTCTTAATATACAAATCTACCAATCATTATTAAAAAAAAAAAAAAAAAATCCTATCTTCCATTTTGAACACAAAAATTTATTTACAAATATGTTATATGAGGCTATATTTTCTTAGTGAGGATTTCAAATAATCAATGACACTTTTTTTAATTGCAAAGATCTTTCTCCTCGACCAAATTATGCAAAATAAATTCTATGCAGACAAATGAATTATAGCTTCTCAAATACCATTTTAATGATCTCAAATAACCAAAAATACCGCAAATTGTTTTGCGGGTAGGAAAAATTCCTATTAACAATGGGAAGAAGGTTTAAGAATCACCCTCCAAAGAAATATAAAAAGATGTGGTGCATAGGAAAATTTCACATTAACAATGGGAAGAAGGTTAAAGAATAACTCTCCAAAGAAATATAAAAAGATGTGGTGCATATTCATTGAAACGAGAATGATAAGCCACGCAGTGGCTAGTCCTTGCATTGCATGAAAACTTATCAATGTCCAAAACAAAAGCTCATTGATGATTAATTGTGCATTCATCCAATAAAGTTATTAATTGGCCTTAGGTCGATGTTACGAAGGGAAAAAAAAATGGAATGTAGGCATTCTACTCTCTTACTGATCTATAGTCGGATTAGGAGCTAGTTGGTTATTCATTGTGTTGCTTCTTGCAAGAAAGACACGTGTTTTCGCTTTTGACACATGCAAAGATTCAAAAACAAGGTGATAGTACCTAGCATTGTTTTAGACAAATGGAAATCCAAAAATGAGGTTAATTTTAAAACACTTTGGCCTCTACATAGGACCATGTCCCATACACAAAGAAAGCGAATGTTATAATGATTTACCAATTAAATTAATATCTAACTTTATTGCAATTATAAATAGAAAAATACGGACTTGAACACACATGTAACATGTGAAGAGCAAAACGTTTCATAAGAAACTTGCTTACAACCCATGTATTGTAACCCTAGTAGGTAACTCAACATCAACTTAAAATAAATAGAAATAAATTTACTAATTAAAAGAAATGATGGAATGATAAAGTTCTGAAAGGAACTCCATGCCAACTTCTCTTACTATAAAATTTATACAGTGTAATACGACCCACATATTTCTAAATTGACATGGCTACCTAAAAATCCCAATTTGTCATGTGGAGAAAGCACAAGACAACAAATCCAACAAGAGGCATTGGCACTCTAGAAACTAGGTTTTGGTTGCAAGATGTCAAGGCAATGTTGGTCTAACTAAAAGAGAGGTTTTTACAAAATCTTTAAAAACTATTACATATGGCACTGCCACACCAATGTTCAAATATTAATGAAGAATATATGTGTGTGTGTGTGGGTGGAACAATCAAGTTTGGCTTTATGCTTGAAACCATAAGTTATCTTCGAGTTACCTTTGGGTTGAGTTATTAGAATATGCATCTCGAGTGAAGCACAAAGAGATTTTAGTTGTTACTTTTGAGAGAAAAGTGATAGGACCCTCTTTCCCTATTTGTGACAACATGTTGAATTATGAAAACCCTACCGTGTAATACATGATGGCCTTATGTAATTGCAATATAAACATGTACATTCAACACATATAGATAGCATGATAAAAGATTGATTAAGAAACAATACTATGCAGGCAATACTACGCGTGCACTCCCTTGTCTTTTCAGAATCTTCCCACATGGGTTGAACTCCTCAAATTGTTTCTCCATTGTTTCTTCATTTTCCAAACTAGCATGGATGGAAAGTGTTTTTCTGGTGATTAAACCTTAGCAAAGTGTAGGCACATGGGTTATGTCAAAGACTAGATTATCAACTAGAAAACAAGAAAGCATTAAAGTGTTACATAATGTAATGAATGAATATAAGTGCAGGGGTTGTTAATGATGAAGAAAGTGGAACCTAATAAGTAGATGACATTGCACCAAATTTGAATCCCTTTGGGAAGTTGCTCCTACCAAAATGTCTTACGGAATTAGCTGCCTCAATTACAATGACAAGGATAAAGTTGATTGAAAGGAAAGATATGTCAGGAGAGTGATGCAAGCCTCAAACTCCTAATGTAGAAGCCACTAAGGAGACATTTGGGACAATGACTTGTCTTATTTGTTAATAGTAGTGAGCATTGGACACATTGGATGCATTTCAAGGGCAACATGGAGGCAATGTGGAGAAGGTATGGGAAGGGTGACCAACAAGTGGAGTTAGGCACATGCAAACACCTTGATCCACAGTACATAGTGTGTTGGAGCAGTGGTGAATCATGTGAAATTAAGGGTGCCTCATGTTGGGGTCGGAGCTGGTTACGAGTTAAGCTTATGATGCCCTTTTAAAAAGTAACAAGTGACATTTTTATCATTCATTGTAAAGGAGGTAGGAGAATAAGTGCTTGCTTAGCTCAAATCTCGCCAATTACAAGTATTATCACCATGGGCTAACATTATTGCCAGGCAATATTTAGGATGTTCAAATATTAATGCATGTGTTACAGCTGGAAATACCTTCATTGTATAGAAGAGTCAATCTAGGGTTATACCATTTGATATCTTCTGAAATATGTATCCATTGAAATAACTTCCCTTATTACCTTATAATCATTGTAATATTTAATATGATGCAATGCCCTTTGAGTTTAGCATTGCATTGTTGTGAAGAAGAGATCATTTGATCCACAACATACATCGACTAATGTTTCCACTAGCTTGCATATAACTATCATCAACATGGCCAAGCTCCTCTTATGGGAGGACTCATTGAAAGAATGAGATGGCCAAGGTCTATGTTGTCTCCTCAGAGTGCGAATTATTCTAAGTGAATTAATTATTAGAAAATAATATCATCTTAGTCAAATGTTACTCTTGTAAATAATTAATTTAATTAAAGTCACATTTTTTTTTTAACATAAACAAGTGTTTTTTAATTAAAAGAAAGAGCTGCAACAAAGCTGAATCATCAGAGATGTACATGGATTTCAAAAAGGAGGTCAGCTTACTAAAAAAGGGAGAGCTCCTGCTCGGGCCATTCAAAAAGCTCTATTTTTTCGAAAGAAAGGTTGTCCTTGTGCCAAGTGTAGATTCTTACAAAAGAGTGTAGAAGAAGTATAACTTTACAGAGCATAAAAAACATGATTCATTTAGCTTAAGAGTGGTGCCTGTTCTGATTTCTCAATTTGCTCAGCTTGATCCACCTCCTGCATTGCCATGGATCCCTGAGAAGAGGCCTCATGCAGAATTACGAATTGTTGCACTACCGCCTGGCGAAATTATCTGTTCTGCTGTTGGAGCGAATAGATTTGTTTGGCCTACTTGTTCACCAATTTCAGGATAATGGTTGTCTCCTTGTCATGCCTCTGGTCGTGCTCCTCCATTTTGGATTCGAGCTAAGAAAATTTACCTTTCTCGACATCCAATTCACATCGTTGTGCCCTCACAATCCTGCGCACTGGCACAGCGCTTTGCTGCGCCTCCACATTGTTTTCAAAACGTGCAAGTTGATACCTTCAAACCGATGGATGAAGATCAAATTCTGGATGTGGTAGCAGGAAGAGCCCGAGCTGAATGGAGAATGAAGCCCAACGTCCATGTTTACGCTGTATATCGCGATCAGTTCTTTGGTAGCTCCTTTGCAAGCTAAGTTTCTTGCAATTGTTAGGGTTTTGAAGGCCATTGATGACTAGTTTTGAATCACCAATTACAATAAGGTCTTTGTGCCGGTTTCCCCTATACGTTTTAATACCATATAAATGGCCAAAGCCTTGGCTTGATTATTGGAAGAGTAACCTAGACCCAGGTCAAAGTAAGTTCCTTTGTTCCCTCATAGTCATAGAGCACTCTCTCAACTCTTGCCACCCCTAATTCAGAGTCATCTTAACATTGTACAACCAATATTAAAAAAATTAGCAAATCTATAAACTAGCATGGGTTTATTATTATGAATATATAGTCTTTTTTCCTCGGGAAAAAAGCATAATTTTATTTCAGCAGATGTGAACAAAATTAAATTTTGTAGATGCACTTGTGGTGCATTTTCTTTAGAGATTAAGCCAACTATGTTGACTTTAACATAATAGTTATCTTTCGGCCACATAGTGTTTGTTTTCATAAAAGTTTTACATATACTGAGGATGGTATCAAAAAACATAATACATACAAAAAAATTCCTTCTATCGTTGTTCAAAACAATAGGTAAGTAGATCCGGAAAGAGAGCTTGCAACTTTGTTGTGCTGGAAATATTGTCCACATAAAATTGTATCTTAGAGAATCTGATTTGTTCTTTAATCTTGTGTCGGGAGGCCTTCGATGAAAGGCCTGTGAAAGTCATATGTCTGTGTGTCATCCTTTAATTCTGAAAATTTCCATTGGCCTAGAGCCAAATTGATGCCATCCTTCGACCTTTTGTCCACTTCTTCATTTCTTTCCCTATAGACATGACGACAAGCAAAAGATTCAAAAGTGCTATGTAAATATTTGACTTCTTCAAGTATAGTTTCTAATCTTAGATTGAGGCATCTCTGGGTTCCCCTTAACCAATTTACCACTATCATGGAATCACCGAAAACATGAATTTCTTTGCATCCCTTTTCAATGGCAAAGATGAGAAGTAGTTTTAGACTCGTGAGTTCTGCATAATTGTTTGTTCCTTTGCCCAGCCCCAAGGTCATCTCGAAAAAGTGAGAGTCAGAGAGATAAAGAATCTCTCCTCCACCGCACACGGAGTTTTGAGATGCTCCCTCAAAGAAGCCCCAAGGCTTTGATTTATCAATTTCTTCCTCTTGTACCACCTGAATGCCAGCTAGACCTTTTTCTTGCAGGTAGTATGAGAGTATCGCCAAACTTTGTGATGTTGTTACTTCAGGCACTGTGGGCTTTTCTTGAAAAATGAGTGAATTATGTGCCAATCATAGTCCCCCAAAGGATTAGTAATGGGAGCGCTTTTACAACTTTATAATCTCTTTGGTTTAGCCAAACTTGCTAAGCCCTTTCAAGAGTTGTTTCGTTCCATTGCATTGAAAACCTAATAACCTTGAACAATTTATCCAAACTTCCTTTATGAATGAGCAATTCAAAAATAAATGAAGAATTGTTTCTTCGTGTTTTTGTAGAGGCAGCACCAACCCAGGCCTTGTTTGTTTATTTTCTATATGTTATCCCAAGTTGGGGCCTTATTTACCAGGGCACACCACATGAAAAGTTTATTTTTTGTCGGGTATTTCTACTTCCAAAGTTTTTTCCACCACCATATCGGCTCCCTTTAATGTTGTTCAATGCTCAATTGGATATATCCTACTTTAGGAGTGTAGACACCTGATGAAGTATGATCCCATATCAGTTCATCCTCCCTATCCCTTAACCCGATCCATGAGATCCTTAGAGTAGAGATGTATATGTATGTTAATCTAATGTCTTCTCCTTCAAGTCCTAGGTCAATTGTCGTGTGCCATCCTTGTGCCCAAAGGGTATTATGTAATGGATTCACAATCTGATTAAGATTTATGTACCCAAGCATCCGAAGGTGGTCCACTGTGGGATCTGGTAGGATATGATCCATGTTGCTTTCCGGGCACGGGTCTACCCCCAATCTAACCTTTTGTTTGTTGCTTATCTTCTAGGCTAAACCCTCTCTAATGACCAAAAAAGGAATTTACCACTACTTTCCATATAATTGGCATCCCTGGCTTTTTCTTGTTTGGGATCCTTACCCATTCTTCCAAAGTATCTAGAGCGATGTACTTCTGAAATAGAACTTTGGTCCAAAGGTTGGTGGTTAATAGAAGCCTCTATACACATTTGGCAGCTAGGGCTTTGGAGAATAGGAAGATATTTTTAAGACCCCAGCCTTCGAGGACCTTTGGAAGTGTTAATCATTCCCATCTGACCCAGGGAGAAACTTATGAGTCATGCATGCCACTCCATAGGAATTTCAAACAAATACACCTCGTTGCTTCCAAAATTCCTTTCGGGATCCAAGAAAGGGACATCGAATAAACCGGGATAGCTTCAACAACATATTTTACTATCACAAGTCTTCCATCCCTGGACAACCATCTGTGACTCCAAAGATGTAATCTTTTTTCTAACTTACCCACTAGCCAAAGCGAGTCAACCTTTCTATAATCATTTGGCTTTAGGTTGAAACCTGAATATTTCAGCTCGTCATCCAAATCCTTAACTTCAAAAGGGAAAAATCATCTATAAGGATCCAATTCTTCCTCATAAAGCACATGACTGGAAAGTGTAGATTTTATTTCATTTATCAACGTTCTTGTAGCTATGGAAAAAAGATTAAGGATCCTTTCTAAAGTTTCAGCCCCCCTTCTTGTCCCGATGCAGAAAATAAGGACATGGTCCACAAACAACAAATGAGTAATCCCAAGGGTTGGAGAAATATGGATTCAAGAGAAAGATCCTTGTCGCTTAGCTTCTCCCAATGCCTTACTGAGGCCCTCCACAACCAGAAGAAACAATAGAGGTGACAACGGGCATCCTTGGCAGAGGCCTCCTTCAAAATGAAAGAAAGGAGAGACAAAACCATTTATTAATACAACAAAAGTGTTGGAGAAATTTCTATTTTCGACACACTAGTTCAGTGAGAGTTAACTGACTAGTTCTATTTAGACTTTCTATTTTTACCATCACTATTATGCATGCATGCATTCCTAAGGAAAGATAACTACTTGATTGTTTTTCTTAATTATGGAATGATTTGCCCTATATATGAGTGTATTCCACTCATTCATTGTATCATATTGATCATGATCTATGCATCAATCATCAGCTCATTGGAGTAGTGTGAATATATTTTCTCATTCTTCCATATTGAATCTCTCTTTCTTTCTTGATAAGCTTTGTTTGTACCTGCTTTAGCTAGATCTCCTGTGCAGGTTTCCATGAAAGACTGACATGGTATCAGAGCTATGCTGCTTGGAGCAAGCCAGACAAGCCAAAGAATAAGGAAAATCAAGGTTTCAGCGAGCTAAATCTGTGGTTGTAACTTTCAACAATTATTCCTCCTAAAATATTATGTTTTTGAGGAAACGACTAGCGTTGAAAGTAAATCGGTCCATTTTGGAAGTGGGTTTTCAACCGTTTCACGAGATTCTTCACGGTTTGCTCAGAAAGTGAGTCGCAAGATAGCCTCCTGAAACTGATACGAATCTGTGGTCGTACATTTCCACATTCATTGCTCCCAAAATATTACATTTTAGAGGAAACGATCCACGAGGAAAGTAAATCGGCCCATTTTGGAAGTGGGTTTTCAACCGTTTGGCGAGATTCCTCACTGTTTGCTCAGAAAGTAAGCTGCAAGATCAGTTCCTGAAACTGATATGAATTATTAATTTCTTAATTTTTCACTTGCAGATTGAGAGAAAATTTTTAGGGGTTCTTAGAAACAGTGGGAGAGATGGATATGACAACTATTATGTAGTCAAACTTGGTGGTAATCCTCACACGGTACAATTATTTTGATTGGAAGCCCAAGGCGACATTCCAACTCTAAAGAAAGGGACTGTATAATTTGACGATGGCGACAGAAACAGAACCTACATCAGCAATTGAGAAGATGAGATGGGCGAACCGTAAGGATGAGGCCACATGACTACTTCTTGAGTTAGTATCCACTAATTTATGGTTTCATGCTGCTGCATGCAAGACTCCAAACGAGATCTGGACCACCTTGAAAGGACTCTTTGGAAAGCAGGATGAGATGCAAGGTCATATGCTTGAGGTAGAGTTGAATACCTTAGACCCTAAAAGTTTTGATAATATACAAGATTTTCTTACTAAATTTAAATCTTTGTTATTGAGCTTGGGTGAATGTGGTATTGATAAGTCTACACAAGAGAAACAACTTATTCTAACAATCTTGGCCAAGCTAGGACCATAATACACTGTATATGTTTCCAATTTCCATTATGACAAATGTCTTTTTGGAACAAATTGGAAAATGCCTACGTTGGCTCAGTTCATTGAGTCTCTTACACAAGAGCAGACAAAACTCATACATATGGGCCTCATGAAAGATCCCAAAGCACATGCACTCACCATGCATAATGGAAAAGGGTCATCCAAATAGAACGGGAAGGAGGGATATTCCAAACCCTTTAATGATTCTTCAGGTTCCAAAGACTCTTCATATTCCAAGAAGAAGAATAAGTGAAATCAGTGCACTTACTGCAATAAATCGAATCATGAAGAATCCACATGCATGAAGAAATAGATCGATCTTGTGGCACATGCACTTCAGCAGAACAACCTTGGAAACTTCATTCCAGAGGGAGTCAAGAAGCAGAAAGAATAAGATCTTGCTCCTAAGAAAGGTAATCATCATGCTCTTGTTGCAATTAATTCCTCATCTGATTCATGGATTATATATTCTGGTGCAACCCATCATATGGCAGCAAAAGAGGAAGTTTTCTCTTCCTTGAGTCCATGCTCAAGACCCCCTATTCTCATGGGGGATGATACTCCAGTAGCAGTAGCAGGAGAAGGGAGAGTGGAACTCCACAATGGCAATTTTGAGAATGTTTTACATGTTCCAAAGCTTTCTATGAATATGCTCTCAGTTTATCAGATCACTCAGAAAGGAAAAAAGGTTGAATTTACATCAGATTCAGTTTCAATGATTGACATGCATGACAATTCCATTATTGCAATTGGTGAGGTGGATCACAAGTCAAGGTTGTATAAATTCACTAAGTTTTTTTACGATGACTCCTCCATTCTACTTACACATAAGGAGATTACTTTGCATGCGCCTCCACTGAAACATGCATATACTCTTGTTCTTCCATCAGTTTCAGACATCAGAGATGATTCCATACACTCAAATTCTGTACATGGAAATAAGCAGGTAGTACATCTAGATAAGAAGCCAACGCCGAAGCTTCAGCAGATGCCCAAGAAGGCACATACCACACTTCAGGCAGCAGGCAACCTTGCAGGGAATCCATTGGATTCGAGGAGGACTCGATCTCAGCATGAGGAGCCTTCTCATGTGTTTTCAGCTTCAAAACCTGCGATGCCCATGCATTGCTATATGGTTCAATCTACTGATCCACAGAACTACAATAGGGTTGTGGAAAATCCATTATGGCAAGAAGCCATGCATAAGGAGTATGACTCACTCCTACAGAACTAGACTTGGAATCTGGTTCCACATCCACCAGAAAGGAATATTTTCAGGTGCAGATGGATCCACAAGATCAAGAAGTAGAAGGCCCGACAGGTTGCCAAAGGACTTCATCAGATCCATAAATATTTCTACATCTTCACAAAAACTTTCAATGAGCAGAAGTTTCAGACTTTGCGGGATCGTCTTGCAGTGAAGAACACAATTGCCTAGCAGCTGCCATTTTCTTCTTTTGATACATTATCTTTTGAGGGGGGTTTTGTTCCCACGTGGTTTTCCCTCTTTCCTCACTTTTATTCAGTGTTCATTAGTTGCATTGTACATGAGTACCTAAAATGGCCTAGTAGCTGGGACTCATTTTTT
>ML865174.1:0-11054 GCA_009831015.1 Picea engelmannii
TTCCTTATTTTAGGGCTAACCCACTTCTAACCACTTTTCCACTTAGTAATTTCTCCATTAACTTTATTATTTAAATAATTTCTTTTGTATTCACTTTGACTTATAGTACACTCATCACTTCACTTTATTATTTACCTTCTAAACATCTTAAACCATTTCCTTATTTTAGGGCTAACCCACTTCTAACCACTTGTCCACATAGTAATTTCTCCATTAACTTTATTATTTAAATAATTTCTTTTTTGCAACCACTTTGACTACTTTGTCCTTTTGGGGCTTCTAGATGACTCATGAGGGTTATTCAACTTCACATGGCCATAACTCTCTAACCGTGGGGATTTATGTGACCTTCCACATACCACCAGAAATGGAATGACATGCAATATCCATATAGAATAGTCTTACCTAAAAATATATCAAAACTCATACCATTATCCATCAAGAAAACTTGGGTCCATTGCCCAAACCTTTTTTCTACCGGAATTCACTACCGGACTTTCTTCAAGGGTTGACATCAATGACAATCAACCCAAATAATAACTAATATCCCCCTTTGGCATCGATGGCAATACTCTGATACAATACTGAAGTCATATCACTCATGCTCCCTCTTGTGACCATCGTGTTGAGTTCCATTTTTGTGATGCTTTCCGCCATATAAATACATTCATCATTATACCTTTTTCTTGCATTTCACCAATAATGTATGTGCAAATGCACCATAAACCTCCAATATCCATTGTCATTCGTGATGTGGTTAATACATAGTCGTTTCCATATTTTTAGTTATTAAATACAATTATATCATGTTTTACTAATGACGGTTGATAAAGTGTGATTTGCATGATCAACATTCTCATACCATTACTGTGGTTCAACATTCTACACCAATATAGCTATTCCCATACCTGATATTGTAGCTTGTCATATTGGCGCACTTCTAGAAAGAAATCAAGAACATGGGTTTTGTCCAGAACAATGTTGGCATGTTGACACATGTATCAGAATTCACCCATCTTGCACGTGTGAACCTCCAGCTCAGGGGGAATGATTATGTAAAAAATTAGCAAAAATCTCAAACTGCCAACTTGCGCCTCGATTTTCGTGCAGATGGAATCAGATCTAGAAATTATACGGAATGGGTTTTGTCTAGAATATGGAAAATTGAGTACGACGCTGAAAGTTTTTAAAAATTAGAATTGGTTTGGAATATATGGGTGGGGGACTACGTCGAATCTGCCCAAATTGGTGAAAAACCTAGAATTTGAGATTTTTTTCCAAAAATTGTGAAATTTGAAATCTGAGTTTGGGATTTGATTTTATCTCTTCTCAATGGAACTCATGTATAAATATAAGCTCACAGAGCATGGGAAGGAGGAAAAAAATGATTTTTATTATCATTGTTTAAGATGGTTATTGTAATAGGGCCGAGAATCCATTTGTAAGAAGAGGATGGAGTTTATTTAATGAAGACTTGATTGTTGAATATTTTAGCAAGATTTTGATTCTGATCTCATTTGGGCAGTGTTACTTAGACTAAGAAGGGCCCCTCAATCTGGTAATGATTTTCCCTTCTCTTCATTAGTTTAATTTATGTTTTTGTTTAGTGATTAAAGAGATTTATTTTTAAATTCACAATTCATTTCTTGTAGACTTGTTTTTGATTCATTGTGTTGAACTCAAAAATTTCCCTTGAGATTGATGGACCCGGACTATCTCATTCTTCTCTACATTCTCTCTTCATGATTCTACATCATTCTTTACTTTGCACAATACACTATTTTCATATTTGCAAACAGTCTCATTCCAACACTTCATGCATTTCAGGACTTCACATAGATTGGCTTCTTTTCCTATGCTGCATGCTCATTTTCACCTGCACACAAACATTAAATAAAATAAAACCGTTTCATTCTACATATCAACGAAGTAAACTTTAATTATCACAGTCTTCCATTCGCACTCCAATCATATTCTTTATTTCTGTCACATCATCATGGCTTTGATCCAATAGATCTCTTTACATGCACTGTTGTATATAAGCTTAATAGAACAGACAGGTTTGGGCAAAGTTTTAGAGACTCCACGTGTGTATTTGAATAAAGATGCATGTGTATATATCTCTTAATGGATGGTTTTCTTATTCCATATATGTGTATATATATATTCTTGTGTGTGGTTGTTCCTATGAGTGATTTATTTCAACTTATATGTATTTCTTTGTGCATGAATTATTCCAGTCCCGTGGATGTTCCATTCCATTATTTGTTTTTACTTACTTTGTTATAAATAATACAATGTACATATGTTTGATTTAGTTATGTGTGCATAGTGGTAAGTGTGATAGAATTCACTTATTATATGTTTATCATTATGTATATATTATGATATGTGTGGAGTTAAGAACAAGTGCGTGTGATTTTGATAAGAGGACAAAGTTTAAAATAAATTTCCTTTACATCTTCTCTTCATCTTTCTCTCGCTTCACACTCCCCTCTTTCTTTCTTGGGTGTATCTTTTCTTGAGGACAACTCTCTAAAGAGTATTTATTTGATGTCTTTACATTACATCCTTTTGTATTTATAAGGGGTGATTAGGCATTTGGTGGATTTTCTCTTAAAACTAGTAAATTCTACTTTAGGTCAGTAGCACACATATATGAGGGTTTGAGTAACCTCACCCGGTTGAATGATTTGAATGACAGTTTGGGTAAATTCCACATTTACTTTTAGGCTTCCTTGCTTGTCTTTTAATCTAGTTTTCTTTAATTTGTTTTTTTTTCCATAGTTTAAATTTCCTTTTATTGCTGCAGTTTGATTTTATCTCTAGTCTTCTTTCTTCCATTTTGAAGTGTGTTTTCCGTCTTTAGAATAGGCTAGACTAGGCTCCAATCCTGTATTTCATGTGCCGACAACTCTAAGTCTACGACTCCCCGGTTGATAATTAAATGTGGGAATTAATAGTGCATATATTTAGCCCAACATTTTTGCACCGTTGTTGGGGATCGAACCCGGGTCACCCGCGTGACAGGTGGGAATACTCACCACTATATTTAGCCCAACATTTTGGTGTTGTTGCCAGGGAGGTGCTAAAGGGATTAGAGCATAGGTAGGTTGCTTTTAAATTACACAACTTGGTGGAGGAGAAACAGTAAGACGAGAGGTAAGAACCTACGCGACCACTATTGTGAGTTTCCCCAAAACCTTGACTATTGCTTTCTTGCAAGTGTGTTTACTTTCCTGCAAGTGCGTTTATTTTCCTTGAAGTGTGATTTCTTTTTTTTTGCAAGAGTGTTTCTTTTATACAATTTGGATTTCTTTCCTGCAAGTGAGTTTGTTTTCATGCAAGTGTGGTGTGCTTTTCAATTCTGTAATTAGGTTAATTTCATTCATTCTACAATTCGTTTTTCTTCTAATTATTCCTTTTGGGTGCTGTAAGAACCCCTATACACTAATCCATGTGCAAGACAGGGATTAGAAATCAGCAAAGAAGTATTCAAGGATGCTCGAGAGTTCGTTGAGAAAAGGAGTAAATGTTACTCCAAAATTTTTCTCAAATCCTAGCAGTAGCTGGGATCTCTACATCTCAGGAAGAGAAAATCTTGACAGTAGTCAAGAACATACCTGAACTCCAGGAAGTAATAGAAAACCAAAATTTCCATGAGCCACATCTAGAAGTTCTCCCTAATCATCCTCACTAATTTACAGAGGATATTGGACAACCATGGACTACATCCGATGGAGAACAGACAGTAAAACCTGAGACCAAAGAATTTCCACCATGCCCATTATCAGATCCTTTATGCATTCAAGAATTTGATCAAAAATATCTATATGTCATTGCAGAGGAGGACATAAAGAGTGGTCCAAATGAGGAAGTGAACCAAGGATATCATGATTATATTGAACATTGGTTCCAGACGACCATCAGATTGAAACAACACCACTCTTTTCTTCAACAACTCTTCACATCATATCATTCGAAACAATTGGTTTCTCGTGTTCTAGTATTTATTAAAGTATATTGTTCAAACCTGAACGTGAGTATATTTGTAATCCTGTTACGCACGTGGTTGCATTGGAAATACGCGTATACTTGAAAAGGGTTCATTTTTTTTTTATGTAAGGTAGGATAGAAAATAGGTGAATAAATGTTGCATATAGTTTGGTGCGACGTTGTTTTTAATATGCTTTCAGCTGATAGATATTTTTCAAATTTTTCTAAATAAATGAGGCTATGATGATTTGTTGGAGTTTTGTAGGTATCCTCTTTTTGGTTGGATTGGGAGAACATCTTCATAACTTATTCAGGGAAGCAATTGTATTTCTTTTGGTTCTGTTGTTTCATTAAAACTATCATTTGTTCTAATAATTTATTACCTAAAACAATTTTGGAATGACTGAATATCTTTTTCTACTACTTCCTTAAAATTTGTTTTTCTTTTAAGATCGTTCTCTGGCCTTTATTAGTTTTGCTCTACTATTTTTCTGAACTGTTTTATAGTTTAGGAAATTATTAATAATGCAAAACTAAAAATAAAGGAGTTCAATTATCAGACCCAAGACCTCTTGACATAACCAATCATTTTCAATTCTGTTAGATATTTCTTTTCCCTTCTTTATAACAAAATTTCAGATAATTTATTATAGCAATAACTCATAGCCCTATCTTTGATTATACTATGGGATTACATAAAGTTAAAAGTCCATATTATGAGGCCCATAGGGAGCTATTACAACTTGATCTTATCTCAAAGTTTGTCAGTAGAGCATATTTATTAAATAGTAGCAGGAGAGTGCATGATGTTTCTACCCATGATAACACTACCATAATTATATGGAAAAGATGAACTTGGGGACTAGAGGAACCTTTAGGTAATTCTCTCATGGCCTCATACACCACACATTATGTAAGTTTAACCATGATATGTCTTTGGACTAATCTTAATACATAAGTCTATTTTTCATGCAAACAATCCTTTATGGGAAATTTGTAGAATATCCTCCAACCTAATACCATCCCATCCTATAAAAAGATTTTCATAGTTGCTCCTCCTTTCACCCATGAAAAATTAACCTATGGAATTTTATCTTCAGGGTGAAGTTTGGGACAAGAGCCTCTGATGGAAAATGGGTGTAAGAGGATAACCTGTCATGATACTAAACAGGTCTGCTGGCAGTGGGTACCAGCCTGTGGTATGACTAGGCAAACCCATCAGGGTATTGAACAGGCTCATGGGAAATGGGGCATTATGTCTGGGGAGGATATTTCTTAGATGTCAAAATTACCCCATCAGAGTATTGAACAGGATTATTGGCAATGGGTTCTGATTTTGATACGCCTAATCTATATTTGTTTGTATGAATGATATAATTGTGTAAATCATTAAGAAGAAGCATGCAGGGTTTAACTAAAGTTTAAAGAAAATCCATTTATTCGCCATTTGAGAATAACCCTAAGTTGACCTTAAGACCCTATCATCCAATTCATACTATATCTAAGATGTACTATCTTAAGAGTGGGACCATGGTCTTAGAAGCTTAATATACTCAACTGTGAAATTTATCTTTATTACTTGAATGACTGTAAATCTTTTCAGAGTGAAAAGGTTGATTGGTTTCCTATGGGGTTTTCGTTTGTTGAGATTGCTAATACTCCTTTATATTCCTTCCTAAAGGAGAAGAATAAAATCCCTACTCTAAATTATACAAGGCTCTCTGAACATAAGTATTGCTAACCTTTTGATGGATTTTGTTTAATTAAGGAAATACAAATATTTGCTATAGAATGGAAAAGTTGATTATACATTTTTGTGGGTTATGCTTGAATTATCTTAGTCAATCATATAGGGGGAATATTCATAAGAGATCTTCAAAAAATGTTCAAATATAAATTGTCAAAATGTGATAGTGGATTTACTTCATGTTATGATCAGTTTATTATGATTTTCTCTCTATGTGGCCAGGCTTAACAATCATGGACTTCGTGCCCACAATGAATTAGCAGCTCTTAGATTTCTGTTCTTAGCCACTCTTGGATTGGTATCAACAAAAGTTGGCATCAATTGTTTTCTTATAGCCACATGCCACTCAGTCTTAAGCAGTTTACACGAGGACATGCAAACTCTTGGGTTTTGGGGAGATCTCTAGATCCATTCTATATCATCAGAGTCTCTCTTCATCATCTCCAACATCTTTAGTTCATCTCAGCCATATTTTTTTTTTCCGGATCTAGCAAATTAGTTTCCGTTCTCTTCAGTTCTCATCATCTTTTGTGTAGCTCTTATCATCTTCATTATCTTCAACAATCCTCAGCTTTTCTCCACCTCATCTTCATCTTTCGGCGGTCCATAAATCTTTCATATTTTTATGCATGGTTTCCACTTCAACGTGCATCAAAATTCAAAGAATGGGTAACTTGAGGTAAAACATATATAAATCTCTTTAATTTAATAAGAATTTGGAAAACATGATGCATAACCACTATCACTTATTCCACACTCCACTACCACTTAGAAAGTACCATCACAACTACTCACCCTGCGATAACCCATCCTTTGTGTGTCCTCCATTTTCATGATAATTTTGTTTCTTTGTTTTAAATCAATCTGTGACAGTATAATCAATTTCTAGAGTGTCGCTCCACAAGAGACAACACCTACACAAAAAGAACAAAGTCACATAAATATACAAGCAGAGTATCATAAGTTCTTCACTTGTTTGCATGAGGACATGCAAATCCTTGGGTTTGGGGGTGTGTTGAGTTCCATTTTTGCCATGCTTTCCACCATATAAATACATTCATCATTATACCTTTTTCTCGTATTTCACGAATAATGTATGTGCAAATGCACCATAAACCTCCAATATCCATTGTCATTCGTGATATGGTTAATACATAGTTTTTCCCATATTTTTAGTTATTAAAATACGATTATATCATGTTTTACTAATGACGGTTGATAAAGTGTGATTTGCATGATCAACATTCTCATACCATTACTATGGTTCAACATTCTGCACCAATATAGCTATTCCCGTACCTGATATTGTAGCTTGTCATATTGGCGCACTTCTAGAAAGAAATCAAGAACATGGGTTTTGTCCAGAACAATGTTGGCATGCTGAAACATGTATCATAATTCACCCAGCTCGCATGTGTGAACCTCCAGCTCAGGGGGAATGATTTTGCAAAAAATTAGCAAAAATCTCAAACTGCCAACTTGTGCCTCGATTTCCATGCAGATGGAATCAGATCTAGAAATTCTACGGAATGGGTTTTGTCTAGAATATGAAAAATTGAGTAAGAGGTGGGCAGTTTTTCAAAATTAGAATTGGTTTAGAAGATATGGGTGGGGGACTAACTCGAATCTGCCCAAATTGGTGAAAAACCCAGAATTTGAGATTTTTTTCCAAAAATTGTGAAATTTGAAATTTGAGTTTGGGATTTGATTTTATCTCTTCTCATTGGAACTCATGTATAAATATAATTCCACAGAGCATGGGAAGGAGGAAAAAAAATGACTTATTATCATTGTTTAAGCTGGTTATTGTAATAGAGCTGAGCATCCATTTGTAAACAGAGGATGGAGTTTATTTAATGAAGACTTGATTGTTGAAGATTTTAGCAAGATTTCGGTTCTGATCTCATTTGGGCAGTGTTACTTAGACTAAGAAGGGACCCTCAATTTGGTAACGATTTTCCCTTCTCTTCATTAGTTTAATTTATGTTTTTGTTTAGTGATTAAAGAGATTTATTTTTAAATTCGCAATTCATTTCTTGTACACTAGTTTTTGATTCATTGTGTTGAACTCATAAATTTCCCTTGAGATTGATGCACCCAGACTATCTCATTCTTCTCTACATTATCTCTTCATGATTATGCATCATTCTTTACTTTGCACAATACACTATTTTCATATTTGCAAACAGTCTCATTCCAACTCTT
Organism: Picea engelmannii; assembly: GCA_009831015.1. Lineage (NCBI taxonomy): Eukaryota > Viridiplantae > Streptophyta > Pinopsida > Pinales > Pinaceae > Picea > Picea engelmannii. The sequence goes on from ML865174.1 coordinate 7,949, forward strand.
CATGCATTTCAGGACTTCACACAGATTGACTTCTTTTCCTATGCTGCATGCTTGTTTTCACCTGCACACAAACATTTAATAAAATAAAACCTTTCCATTCTACATATCAACGAAGTAAACTTTAATTCTCACAGTCTTCCATTCACACTCCAATCATATTCTTTATTTCTATCACATCATCATGGCTTTGATCCAATAGATCTCTTTACATTCACTATTGTATATAAGATTAATAGAACAGATAGGTTTGGGCAAAGTTTTAGAGACTCCACGTGTGTATTTGAATGAAGATGCATGTGTATATATCTCTTAATGCATGGTTTTCTTATTCCATATGCGTGTATATATATATTCTTGTGTGTGGTTGTTCCTATGAGTGATTTATTTCAACTTATATGTATTTCTTTGTGCATGAATTATTCCAGTCCCATGGATGTTCCATTCCATTATTTGTTTTTACTTACTTTGTTATAAATAATACAATGTACATATGTTTGATTTAGTTAAGTGTGCATAGTGGTAAGTGTGATATAATTAACTTATTATATGTTTATCATTATGTATATATTATGATATGTGTGGAGTTAAGAACAAGTGTGTGTGATTCTGATAAGAGGACAAAGTTTAAAATAATTTTCCTTTACATATTCTCTTCATCTTTATCTCTCTTCACATTCTCCTCTTGCTTTCTTGGGTGTATCTTTTCTTGAGGACAACTCTCTAAAGAGTGTTTATTTGAAGTCTTTACATTACATCCTTTTGTCTTTATAAGGGGTGATTAGGCATTTGGTGGATTTTCTCTTAAAACTAGTAAATTCTACTTTAGGTCAGTAGCACACATATATGAGGGTTTGAGTAACCTCATCCAACTGATTGATTTGGATGAAAGTTTGGGTAAATTCCACATTTACTTTTAGGCTTCCTTGCTTGTCTTTTAATATAGTTTTCTTTAATTTGTTTTTTTTCCACAGTTTAAATTTCCTTTTATTGCTGCAGTTTGATTTTACCTCTAGTTCTTCTTTCTTCCATTTTGAAGTGTGTTTTCCATCTTTAGAATAGGCTAGACTAGGCTCCAATCCTGCATTTCCTATGCCTACACCTCTAAGTCTACGACTCCCTGGTTGATAATTAAATGTGGAAATTAATAGTGCATATATTTATCCCAACACATCGCTCCCCCTGGAACCATGCCTTTGTGCTCTTTCTCCAAGCATTTACCTTTGCATTTGATAAATCTCTCCCCTTTTGTCATCAATGGAAAAGATATATTTCCATCTGGGGCTGCTCCCCCTAACTAAACTCTTCCTGAAAAAAACATTCATTTTGGAGTAGAAATTACTTTGAGTCTTTGTCGAAGATACTCAAAGGCTTCCCTTGGAAGTGGTTTTGTAAAGATGTTTGCCACTTGTTCTTTTGTGCCCACATATTCAACTCTGATGTTCTTCTCTGCAACATGATACCGTAGAAAGTGATACTTTATTGGAATGTGCTTCGTCTTGGAGTGCATCACTAAGTTCTTTGAGATACTGATGGTGCTTTTATTATCACAATAGATTGGAATGGGTTCATCATACTCAGCCTGTATATCTGTCAAATTTTTTTTCATCCATAGAACCTAAGTACAACATCCTGTTGTTGCAATATACTCTGCTCCAGCTGTAGATAAATATATTGATGATTGTTTCTTGCTTAGACAAGATAATAAAAACTCACCCAAGTAGAACGATGCTCCACTGGTACTTCATCAGTAATCAATGCAACCTGCCCAATCTGCATTTGTGTAGGTAATAAGTGATAGATCCTTTCTTTTTGGATAACATAATCCAAACTCTTATGTTCCTTTGAGATATCTGAAAATCCTCTTCACTGCTAATACATGTGATTCCTTTGGTTCTTCTTGAAATCGTGACACCTTTCCAACTGCCTACATTACATCTGGTCTGGATGTTGTCACATATAGTAAGCTACCAATCGTTGAACTGTATTACTCTAGTCTGTAGACTTTGATTCATCATCTTTGTTGAACTTGCAACCGGTTTGCATAGGAGTGGTAATTAGTTTTCAATCTTCCATTCTGAATCTCTTTAGCCTTTCTCTGATATACTTGGTTTAAGAAATAAAAATTCCTTGGTTATTTTGATGTATCTGAAGACCCAGAAAGAAAGATAGTTCTCTGAGTAATTACATTTCAAATTCATTCTGCATATCCTTTGTAAATTTATGGCTTAACCTATCATCATTTCTTCCAAAAATAATATCATCAACATAAAATTCAATTAATAAAATACTATCTTGAGTTACCTTAATGTAGAGGTTGTTGGATTACTGAGAGGGGGGGTGAATTAGTAATAGCATAATTATAATCCATTTTCTCCAAATAATCCAAGTGTTATATCAATGTAGAATTATTATCCAATAATGAGCAATAAGAAATACAAAATCACACACATACACAGTACACCAGTGTTTTACGTGGAAACCCAAATCGGGAGAAAACCACATAATGCTTTCTCTTATATGTCTTGAAGAATTACATTCATTGGAAGCACCAACTTCCTTTGTTTTCCAACTGCAACTGGAAGGAGGCTCCAACCCCCTAGTTTCTCAGGCTACAACCTGAGGGAAGATCCAACTCCCCAATTCTCTAGCTGCAACCAAAAGGAGGCTACAACCCCCTATGTTCTCTGGCTACAACCGAAAGTTGGCTACAACCACCTGTCCTTGCCCCGTCCAACTTCCCTGAAGTAGAACTACAATGAGGGAACCACTGTCACACTATCACTGTGAGATATACCATTGTAAACATGTACCAATAAACCTGAACCATGCATCAACCATGCATCAACCTATACCTCAACCTATAATCAACCTATACCATAAACAAGTGCATCAACCATGCACCAACCTGTACCAAACAATCTGTAGTCAACCTGTACCATAAACAAGTGCAACCAACAATGTACCAAGTATGTACCAATCATGTGTGAAGTACTCATCAACTATGACTCATCAATATGTACCAACATCATCAACTATACACCTCATGTATGTGCCAACTCATCAACTACTTGTCTCAACCATGTACCCAACTTGTACCTCAACCAAA
>ML865174.1:11154-22144 GCA_009831015.1 Picea engelmannii
ATCAAATGTTTCTTTAGTCTCACAAGACTAGTTTTGGATTAGTCAACAACCCTAACTTGAAATAATCATAACTTTGTACCTGTAATGAATAAATATATGAAACTGATACACAATGTTATTCAGTGTGTTTTATGCAATTCCTCTAGGTTTAACTACTTGGAACCTCTCAGAAAAGGAGTTATGGAAAAAATGGTACACCTTGATGAATTCTAGATTATTCTAGAGAGAGACCTTTTAGAGCGTGCCCTGCACATAATATTTTTTGAATTGATATGAAACTGTTACACATAATAATTAATACTGTACTCTAACCAACACATTTGGTCTTACTAAATTTGGATCTATTATGAAGAATTTATGACATTTTACCCAAAACACTTGTTTTTTACTAGTTTCAGGACTAGCCACAGACCCTATTTTCCACGGAGTGTAACTCCAAAAATACAATGACCCACATGCTGATTTTTTTACCATGGATACTTGGATATGTTTCCTCAATTTCATATCAATTTCACGGTATTAATCATTCTAGAAAAAAATTTATTGTGAAAATGGTGAGAGATGACCTGAAAAAAAACATACCTTAGAAAGCATCATCAAAAGAATTTATCCTTCCTTGAATTCCGGCCTTCTTTTATTCACTTTCCTCATAACTTCGGCTTAGATATCCTTTTGTTACCTCAGACACCTATAGGTATTCAATATGCTCAAGTGTTTCTTAAATGAGAGAGCCTTGCCTCTTATTTATACTCTCCAAGTAGCTTCCTTAAAAACATCTTCTAGGTCACTTTGCCCACTTTCCTTATTTTAGGGTTAACCCACTTCTAATTTCTCCATTAAATTTATTATTGAATTAATTTATTTTGTATTCACTTTGAATTATAGTACACTCACCACTTCACTTTATTATTTACCTTTTAAAATCTCTTAAACCACTTTGACTACTTTGACCTTTTGGGGCTTCTAGATGACATATAAGGGTCCTCCAGCTTCGTAAGGTCGTAACTCTCAAACCGTGAGGAGTTATGTGACGTTCCACATACCACCAGAAATGGAATGAAATGTAATATCCATATAGAATAGTATTACCTAAAAATATATCAAAACTCATACCATTATCCATAAAACAAACTTGGGTCCATTACCCAAACCTGGGTTCTCCAACTTCTCATGGACATAACTCTCTAACCGTGACGGGTTATGTGACGTTCCACATACCATCAGAAATGGAATGACAAGAACTATCCATATAGGATAGTTTCAATGAAAAATTCATTGGTGTTCATCTCATTGTTCCACAAATAAGCATGGGTTCTATAACCATACTTCTAGGATAACTCAATCCACAAAGAGTCTTCCCGTGAGGGATTTCACCATAAGGGGACCACTTTGGAGTTCATCCATTTCTACTTATTATCAACCATAACAAGACAATAACGAGTCATCTTTATATCAAACAATATTGTGTCCATTACCCAACCTTTGTGCTATGGGTATTTCTTCAAGGGTTGACATCAATGACAACCAACCTTAATCAACAATCTTCCCATTTGGCATTGATGGCAACACTTTGATGCAATACTGAAATCATATCACTTATTCTCCCCCTGGAACCATGTCTCTGTCCTCTGTATCTGATAAATCTTCTCCCCCTAGAACCATGCCTCTGTCCTTTGCATCTGAAAAATCTCTCCCCCTGGAACCATGCCTTTGTCCTCTGCCTCTGTCCTCTGCATCTAATAAATCTCTCCCCCTTTGTCATCAATGGAAAAGGTATCTTTCCATCCGGGGTTGCTCCCCCTGACTAAACTTTCCTCTTATGGTGGTTCCTCATGTAAATCTAAGACATATAAGATAAGCATTCAAAAAGCATTCATTTTGGAGTAGAAATAACTCAAAGTCTCTGGTGAAGATATTCAAAGGATTCCCATGGAAGTGGTTTTGTGAATATGTCTGCCACTTGTTCTTTTTTGCCCACATACTCAACTTTGGTGTTCTTTTCTGCAACCTTCTTCCGTAGAAAGTGATACTTTATTGGAATGTTCTTCGTATTGGAGTGCATCACCGGGTTCTTCAAGATACTGATGGTGCTTGTATTATCACAATAGATTGGAATGGGTTCATCATACTCAACCTATATATCTGTCAGAGTTTGTTTCATCCAAAGAACCTGTGTACAACATGATGTTGCTGCAATATACTCTGCCTCACCTGTAGATAAAGATACTAATGATTGTTTCTTTCTTATCCATGATACTAAACACTCACCTAAGTAGAACATTGCTCCATTGGTGTTTCGTCGGTCATCAATACAACCTTCCCAATATGCATCTGTGTAGGCAATAAGTGATAGATCCTTTCCTTTTGGATACCATAATCCAAACTCTTATGTTCCTTTGAGATATCTGAAAATCCTCTTCACTTCTAACACATGTGACTCCTTTGGTGCTTCTTGAAATCGTGCCACCTTTCCAACTGCTTACATTACATCTGGTCTGGATGCTGTCACATATAGTAGGTTTCCAATCATTGATCTGTATTTCCTCTGATCTATAGACTTTGAATCATCATATTTGCTCAACTTGCAACTGGTTTGCATGGGAGTGATAACTGGTTTGCAATATTCCATTCCGAACCTCTTTAGCATTTCTTTGATATACTTGGTTTGATAAATAAAGATTCCTTGGTTGCTTTGACATATATGAAGTCCAAAAAAGAAGGATGGTTCTCCAAGTAACAACATTTCAAATTCATTATGCATATCTTTTGCAAATTTTTGGCTTAACCTGTCATCATCACTACCAAAAATAATATCATCAACATAAACTTCAATTAATAAAATATTATCTTTACTTACCTTGATGTAGAGGTTGTTGTCTACACTTTCTTTTCTGAACCTTGCCTCTTGCAGATGCTTATTCAGTCTAGAGTACCATGCTCTAGGAGCCTGTTTTAGACCATACATGGCCTTCTTTAATTTACACACATAATTTGCATTCTCTGACAACTGAAATCCTTCTGGTTGTTCAATGTAGACTTATTCTTCAAGTTCCCCATTTAGAAAAGTTGATTTTACATCCATCTGATATACTTTAACATTTTTGGAGCATGCATAGGTTGAAAGCAACCAGATTGCTTCCATTCTAGCAACTGGGGCAAATGTCTCTTCAAAGTCGATTCCTTCAATCTTTGCATATCCTTTACATACCAATCTATTTGTTTTCCTTGTAACTTGTCCATATTCATTTAATTTATTCCTGAAAACCCATTTTGTGTCGATCACATTCTTATTCTTTGGTCTTTGAACCAGTTCTCAAGTGTCATTTTTATCTATTTGATCCAATTCTTCATTCATGGCCTTATTCCAAAATTCATCCTTGTTAGCTTCTCTAGAACAGTTTGGTTCAATTGTAGATAAGAGTGCTAGGTGTGTTTGTTCTGGTGAACGTATTTTTCTTCTAGTCTGAACTCCTGCATCTTTGTTTCCAATAATCTGATATGAAGGATGATTCTTCTGTACAAGTTTGCTAGGTGTCTTTGGAGATACTTGTTAAAATTTCTCTTTTGTTTCTGTCGTATTCTCTTCATCTTCCTCTTCTACTTCGTCTTTTGCTTCTTCTTCTTCGAAAATTTGTTCCATTGATTTGTTTTCTTCTTCCTTTGATTCTGGTCTGCCTGTTTCATCAATTGTTACGTTGATGCTTTCCACAACTTTGTTCAATCTTAGATTGTAACACTTGTATGATTTTCTTGTACTTGAGTAACCAACAAGTACTCCTTTTTCCACACGAGAGTCAAACTTTCCCATTCTACCATCTTCTCTTTTTATGTAGCATTTGCTTCCAAAAACATTGAAGTGCTTCACATTTGCTAGTCTTCCTTTCCATATCTTGTAGGGAGTTTTATCAGTGTTGTTTCTGAGCATTACTCTGTTTTTAATGTGAAATGTTGTATGCACTTCCTGTGTCCAAAATATATATGTCAATTTGGAATCCATTAGTATTGTTTGAGCCATTTCATGTAATGTCCTGTTCTTTCTTTCAACAATTCCATTCTATTGAGGTGTCCTAGCAACGAAGAATTTCCTTTTTATTCCATGACTGTTGTAGTAGTCCATAAATTCCTTTGAAGTGAACTCTCCTCCATTATCAGATATCAAGCATTTGATTCTTGAATCCATCTCATTTTCAACCATTTCCTTGTATATCTTGAAGTTTTCAAAAGCTTCTGACTTGTTCTTGAGAAAGAAAAATGTAGTCATTCTTGTATAATCATCAACTAATAACATAAAGTATATCTCACCTTTTAATCCCTTTGTTGTAGTTGGTCCAACTAGATCAATATGCACAATTTCCAGTGGTCTTGTTGTTGAATGTTCCTTTGATTTGAACCTGATCTTTGTTTGCTTTCCTTGTTGACAATGCTTGCATAAAGTGTTGGTTGGTTTCATGATCTGGGGCATTTCTCTGACTGCTTCTCTTTTTTTGACTTTGACAAGGTTATCAAAATGAATGTGACCCATTCTTCTATGCCATATCCAACTTTCATCTTCCTTTCCTACACAACACTTTTCATTTCCAATTTCACTTAACACATATATTTTGTTTGAAGTTCTTGTAACTGTACCGACCAATTTCCCTGAACGTTCTCTTCTTATCTCACACTTTTGTGAATCGAAAGTAACTTTATGAACTTGGTCACACATTTGACTCACACTTAGAAGATTATGTTTCATATCTTCTACCAATAGAACATTTTGTGTCTTTTTATTCTTGTTCCCAATTCAGACTGTGCCTTCTCCAATGATTTTGGCTGAATTATCATTTACGAAGGAGACTGATCCATTTCTTTCCTTTCGCAATGTAAGAAATTTGTCTCTATCATCTGTCATGTGTTTTTAACACCCATTGTCAACATACCAATCGTTTTTTTTCTACTTATCTTGTAGAGCGACTATGCATTCTTCATTGCTATATTGATCTTGCTTTCTTATCCATGTCGTTTTTTGAGGTTCTTTTCTTTGACTGTTGTTATTTTGTTGAGGTTCTTTAGGAGGGCTTGTCATTCTGCAATTTTTGGCCACATGTCCAAAATTGTTACATTTGTAACATTCCACTTCAGTGCTCAAAGATTCAAACATGTTGTAACTTCTTCTTCGTGTTTCACTAGGTCTTCTTGAGTAACCCCTTTGTTTATGACTCTCAAAGTTGTTATTGTTCATGTTGTTAGCTCTGCAATTCACAACTTTATGTCCAAAATTATTACATGCATAACATAAACCAAAAAATATAATTTGATATCTGGGAGTTGAAGATCTTCTGAAGAAGGTGCTCTTATGAATCCTTCTTCTTTTTGAGGCATATCTGTTTGTTGTTGATTCTGAAATCTGAATCTTCTCGGTGGAGGAGTGTCCGTGTAATCTTCCTATCCCCTTTGATTATTTCTGCATAGCTTTTTGTATTTGTTTCTTGCTCTGTTGTTTTGGAGCTTGATCCATTTTCTATCTAATTATATCTAAGTCCAGACTTGTCAAAATGAGATTTTTTACTGTTGATAATGTCATCCAGAACTTTTGAGCTATTCTGCATATTTTTCTTTTGAATATCCTTTCTTAGTGTGGAAATCTTTGCTTCCAAGTTTCCAATGATCTTGTCCTTTTCTTCTAGTTGTTCTTTGAGTGCTTCTTCAATTCTTTTGTCTTCTTCTATTTGAACCTTAAATCTTGTGATCATTTGTTCTAGTTCTCGAGTGTCCTTTTTCTTGTCTAGTTCTGCTTGTAGTTTCTTGTTTTTCTTCTTTTCTCTTCTGATAACTTCTATGGCACACATTAATTCTTCTCGTTAGTCAACTTCTGCCTCTTCAATTTTGTCTTCGACTTCTTTATATCCTTCTTCGGATTCTTCATATTCTTCTTCGGAGTCTTCTTTGTCAGAATCTTTTACTGCCATGAATAGAACTCTTCCTGTCTCACTGTCACTGATTTCATCTTCATCTGATGATGATATGTCTTCTTTGATGCATAAGCTTTTCTTGAAATCTTTCTTTGTAGTTCTTTTTCATTTATATGTATGTTTTCCTTTTGGGTAACCTTCTTCATTTCTCTTTTTCTTATGAGGACATTTGTTAGAAAAATGACCAATATCATCACAATTAAAACAAATTAAAGGAAGCTTACCTCTATACCTAACATTGGTTCCCTTGTTTAGTCTTTTGACGAAGTTGGCCACTTCTTCATCATCTTCTGAGACATCGTTGTTGTTGCTATATTCTTCTGATTCCTTTTTCTTTTGCTTTGATCTTTTGGATGCTTTGAAGGATGCTTCTTTTACATATGAATTTTCTTGTTCAGTTCTCATTTCATATGCTGTGAAGATTCCATGCAGTCCGTCCATGCTTATTGAGTTAAGATCCGATCTTTCTTCTAGAGTTGATATCTTACGGTTGAATCTCATAGGAAGAGATATTAGTACCTTCTGAACAATTACAGATTCTTCGATTTCTTCTCCCAATCCTATGATTGCATTCATTGTTTCGTCAACTCTTAAGAAGTAGGCTGCAATATTCTCATATTCCTTCGTTTTTAGTTGTTCGAACTAACCTCTGTAAGTTTGAAGTTTTGTTTCTTTGACTTTTGTATCTCCTTCATAAATATTTCGAAGCTTTTCCCAAATCTCTTTGGCGGATTTACAATGTGAAACTTTGGTGAATACTATTTCACTGAGACCATTCAAAAGTGCATTTGTAGCTTTGGAATTATTCTGACCAAGTTTCACTGCTTTTTCATTTGTTGGTGGAACTGTTGGTACCGTGTATCCATCTACAATTGATTGCCAAATTTCAAACCCCTATGCTTGTATATATGTATTCATCCTTATGCTCCAAAAAGCATACTTCTATCCATCAAAGTGTAGTATTCCATTTTTATATGAGTTGGTACTCTCCATGATCTACCTTTCAGTGGTTAAACTGATTTATGAAGGAACCTTCTCTGATACCAATTGTTGGATTACTGAGNTCAGTAATAGCGTAATTATAATCATTTTTCTCCAAATAATCCAAGTGTTATATCAATGTAGAATTATTATCCAATAATGAGCAATAATAAATGAACAATAACACACATACACAGTACACTAGTGTTTTACGTGGAAACCCAAATCGGGAGAAAACCACGAAATGCTTTATCTTATATGTCTTGAAGAATTACATTCATTGGAAGCACCAACTTCCTTTGTTTTCCAGCTGCAACTGGAAGGAGGCTCCAACCCCCTAGTTTCTCAAGCTACAGCATGAGGGAAGCTCCAACCTCCCAATTCTCTAGCTACAACCCGAAGAAGGCTACAACCCCCTATGCTCTCCAGCTACAACCGGAAGGTGGTTACAACCACTTGTCCTTGCCCCATCCAACCGCCCTGAAGTAAAAGTAGAATGATGGAACAATTTTCACACTATCACTTGAGATATACCGTTGTAAACATGTACCAATAAACCTGAACCATGCATCAACCATGCATCAACCTGTACCTCAACCTGTAATCAACCTGTACCATAAACAAGTGCATCAACCATGCACCAACCTGTACCAAACAATTTGTAATCAAATTGTACCATAAAAAAGTGCAACCAACCATGTACCAAGTATGTACCAATCATGTGTCCAATACTCATCAATTATGACTCATCAATATGTACCAACATCATCAACTATACACCTCATGTATGTGCCAACTCATCAACTACTTGTCTCAACCATGTACCCAACTTGTACCTTAACCAAAATCCGTCATCAATTTCATCATCCAAATATGATTTGTAACTCTATAATATACCTGGTGTATATGATCACATACCTACAAACATTCCTTAACTTTAACAAAAAGAGACTAACATTTTCATCAAACGTTTCTTTAGTCTCACAAGACTAGTTTTGGATTAGTCAACAACCCTAACTTGAAATAATCACAACTTTGTACCTGTAATGAATAAAGATCTAAAACTGATACAAAATTTTCTTTAGTGTGTTTTATGCAATTCCTCCAAGTTTCACTACTTGGAACCTCTTAGAAAAGGAGTTATGGAAGAAATGACACACCTTGTTGAATTCTGACTTATTCTAGAGAGCGACCTTGTAGAGAATGCCCCGCACGGAATATTTTTTGAATTGATATAAAACTGTTACAAAGAATACTATAGACTGTACTCTAACCAACACATTTGGTCTTATTGAATTTGGATTTGTTATGAAGAAGTTATGACTTTTTTACCCGAAATACTTGTTGTTGACTAGTTTTAGGACTAGCCACAAACCCTATTTTCCACGGAGTGTAACTCCAAAAATACAACGACCCACAAGATGAATTTTTTACCATAGATATTTGGATATGTTTCCTCAATGGAATATAAATTTCATGGTCTGAATCATTCTAGAAAAAAATTTATTGTGAAAATGGTGAGATGACCTGAAAAAAAACATAACTTAGAAAACATCATCAAAAGAATTTATCCTTCCTTGAATTCCGACCTTCTTTTCTTCACTTTCCTCAGAAATTAGGCTTAGATATCCTTTGGTTACCTAAAACACCTATAGGTATTAAATATTATCAAGTGTGTCTTAAATTAGAGATCCTTTCCTCTTATTTATACTCTCCAAGTAGCTTCCTTAAAAATATCTTCTAGGTCACTTTACCCACTTTCCTTATTTTAGGGTTAACCTACTTCTAATTTCTCCATTAAATTTATTGTTGAATTAATTTATTTTATATTCACTTTGAATTATAGTACACACATCACTTCACTTTATTATTTAACTTTTAAAATCTCTTAAACCACTTTGACTACTTTGACCTTTTGGGGCTTCTAGATGACATATGAGGGTCCTCCAACTTCGTAAGGCCATAACTCTCAAACCGTGAGGAGTTATGTAACGTTCCTCATACCACCAAAAATGGAATGACATGTACTATCCATATAGAATAGTATTACCTGAAAATATATCAAAACTCATACCGTTATCCATCAAACAAATGTGGGTCCATTACCCAAACCTGGGTTCTCCAACTTCTCATGGCCATAACTCTCTAACTGTGAGGAGTTATGTGGCGTTCCACATACCACCGAAAATGGCATGACAAGCAATATCCATCTAGGATAGTTTCACTAAAAAAGTCACTAGAGTTCATCTCATTATTCCACAAATAAGCATGGGTTCTCTAACCATACTTCTAGGATAACTCAATCCACAAAGCGTCTTCTCGTGAGGGATTTCACCCTAAGGGGAACACTTTGGAGTTCATCCATTTCTACTTATTATCAACCATGACAAGACAATAACGAGTCATATTTACATCAAACAATCTTGGGTCCATTACTCAACCTTTTTGCTACGGGCTTTCTTCAAGGGTTGACATCAATGACAACCAACCTTAATCAACAGAGGTTGTTGTCTGCACTTCCTTTTTTGAACCCTTCTTGCTGTAGATATTTATCCAGTCTAGACTACCATTCTCTAGGAGCCTGTTTTAGACCATACAAAGCCTTTTTCAATTTTCACATGTAATCTACGTTCTTTGACAACTGAAATCCTTTTGGTTGTTCGATGTAGACTTCTTCTTCATCCTCTGCTTCTTGTTCGTAAATTTTTTCCATTGATTCATTTTCTTCTTCCTTTAATTCTTTTCCACATGTTTCATCAATTGTTACATTGATGCTTTCCACAAATTTTTTCAACTTCAGATTGTAACACTTGTATGTTTTTCTTATAGTTGAGTAACCAATAAGTACTCCTTTGTCCACATGAGAGTCAAACTTTCCCATTCTGCCATCTTCTCTTTTGAAGTAACATTTTTCTTCCAAATACTATGAAGTGCTTCACATTTGTTGGTCTTACTTTCCATATCTCGTAGGGAATTTTTTCATTGTTGTTTCTGAGAATTACTCTATTTTTAATGTGAACTGTTGTATGCACTGCATGTGTCCAAAAAATATCTGTCAATTTTGAATCCATTAGAATTGTTCGAGCCATTTTTTATGTAATTATCATCCATTATGATAATGTTCATTTATGTCTGAACCACTCTTTGAACCAATCTATGAATCCATGCTCTTGTCCATTGTCATATATTTTCCCAAACTTGCTAAGTGTTCTTATGAATCCATCTCTGTCCAAACTGTCCAAGACTCTACTGCACGATTGTCCATAATGTTGACCGATTTATCATTGTACTATCATGAAGTATTCACTACTACAAATGATTGTACTTATGCTAACTGACTACTCTGGATCTGTCTATTCAAACTCTGCAAGCTGCTCGAAGGATGGTTCTTTGGTTTATCACAGCTATTGCATAGACTCCCCTATCTAATATTCATGTTACCTGGGAGTCTCTAAGCCGGATGGCTCAGAACAATTCCTTCTCTAATGTGTATTCATCATCATCTTCATTGGTAGATTAATAATCTCTTCAAGCTCTGACTTCTTTCTTTCTGTCTGTGGATTCATCTTTCACTACAATTCTTGAAAGTACAGTCTCTTGAACCTGTTCCTTATTCACCAATCCTTATTTTAGTTCGGTTGTTTTCCAAACCTTGCTGTATCTGACATCTCTCCTTTTCTTTGTAGAATTTTCTTCATCTTGTTTTATTGCCAATCTTGCAATCTCTGGGACCTGGTATCTTTTCACCTGCTCTTCGTGTTTTCTTATCCATACTTTCTTAGATCTGATATCAGTGTTCTCTTCCATGGAAGTATCGATCATGCTTCTACAATCACTAGCTATGTGTCCATAGTTATGACATTTGTAATATTCAATGTTATGTGGGGTCACAAAGGCATTTCTTGCTTGAACATTTCTTTTATAATCCCTGCAATCTGTACCCTTATGTCCAAAGTTAGTACAATAAAAAAAATGACCATAAAATAAATTTGCATACCTGGGAGTGAATGATCTTCTTTGTGGCGTAGTCCTTCTGAATTTTTGCCTTGACTGATCAC